>JANUSC010000584.1:0-73723 GCA_025200525.1 Camellia lanceoleosa
TCTCTAAGTTAATTTTTCTCTATAAAATATTATTGAGGAATCTTAACTTCTATAAAAATGTTGTATATTCATTATCTTATAAAAATTTTAATATCATAGACCTTTAAAAAAATTTTTATTCTATTTCTATTAAAATATATTTTTATTATATTTTTCTATAGTTTTTTTAATTACTTTTTCACATATAATCTCACGTGTTAACACCTATTTTATTTTATTAAAATATTATTTTTTATTATTATTATTCTATAGTTTTTCTTTTTTTATATTTTATTTAGTAATTTCATATGTTAACACAATTTCATAACTTGAGTATAAGTGGTAAGATTTATTAAATTAATACATAATATTAAATACATAAAAATAATAAAAATTATATATAATTTCTTTTCTATATACATAATCTGCTAAAAATTTTGTCATGTAGTTTTGTTTTTCATTGTACATAATATTAGCCAACAAATTTTTTTCACTCAAATAAACAAAGCATAAAACAATAAATAAAATATAATAATTATAATATTAGTAAATGTTTTATTATTTAAAAAATCATTTGGAGATCCTTTAGTCACTAGCTAGTTGTAATTAGGAAATGTTGGTTGGGGTCTCAAATAATTTATTGGCTTCTCTCTCTTTCACATAAGTAGAAATCTACATAAATTCACATACATATGTATGGGTCCACACTTTCAGAAAATTTAGCTTAAATTATTTAAGATCTTAGCATAAATTTTGTAGAATTGTTGGCTGGTGTTGGTATTAGCCAATAGCTAGATGAGTTTGATGGAATACGCGCTCCATTAGTTTATATTATGTTAAAAAACAACGGAGTTTGATGGAATACACCTTCAGTATGCGTTATGTGTTAGTTAACAAAGTACGAGTTTGATGCTTGATGCCCGTGAATCACAGAAATCTATTTTGCGGCCGATTTCGAGATGCTTAAAAAAGCTGTATTTTAGATTATCACGCTCGGACGTGTCATACGCGATGCTACAGAGATGCTGATACGATTTAAATAAGATGATGACTTTAAAATAAGATAAATGACTTTGATTTATTTAAAGATACGCAAACTAAATTTCCTTATTGTCAGATAAGGAATTCACTTTTCTTCCTTTTTGTTAGGGAGAAGAAAATTCCATTCAAATTTTTGTTTGGTTTTGATTTTCAAGAAATATTTTTAGAAATTCTTATTTCTTTTATTTTTTTTTTTTATTTCCAAATGAATCTTTTAATATTTTATGTAATTTTTTAATTTTTAATTTTTAATTTTTTATTTCCAATGGAATTTTTTTTTAATATTTGTTAAGAAAATCTTTAAAATTCATCACTAAATTTCCAAAAATATTAAAAAATACGTAACAAATTCAATAATATTATATGGAGCTTTTCTTTATATTTTTTTGTATTTATTAATTTTTAAAATATATTTAGATACATTTAAATAATGTGCATCTAAAAAAATAAAAAAAATTGCTTAAAATTTTAAAAATATTCGCTAAAAACAAAAAAATGTAAAAAATAAAAAACTCAATTTTTAAAAAACTGAAATTAATTCTGAAACCAAACAAACTGATTTATTCTAACGTATTTGATACTTCAAATAATAGTATAATAATAAGAATAATAACAAAAAAAACAGAAGAAGAAGAAGAAGTAAAAGCAACATGTTGTGAGCATGTGCCACATGACATGAATATAGTAGGATGGAGGGAATGCAAGAGCATGGCCATAAATCCAGGCTTCAAGTTGCCACAGCATGTGCATATGTGCCACACCCACACCCACACCCACACCCACACCCACATGAATCCAAACCCAATCACTTAATGACCCCATTAAATAAATACTCCTATATAGCACTCAAACATGCACCCCCTTTATTCATGTGTGGTCCCTTCTCCATGATTCTACCCAGAATCTGAATTATATGTAGAGCAATCATCCAGGATTCTAAAAAATAGAGTTTTAATATGGGTTTTAGTGATGTGGCAAAGTAAAAACATTAATAAAAAATATAAGTTAAAAATATCACATTACAGAGTGGAAACCCACTATTAAAGTTCTCTAAACTCTTTCTTAATCGTTGTGTTTGGTTAGTGTTTTATGATGATTTGGAAGTGAAAAGTGAAGCGCCAAGTGTAAAACTACGCTGAAATGTGGCGATATTGTTTTTCACATTTCACCTACCTTTTTCATTTTCCTTTCCAAATTCCTCCTCAAATCTCTCAACCAAACATAAAGTATAAAGCTTTCAAATATTTTTTTTATATGTACGTGTACCCATGTAAGTTGATATATACGTGAAACATTAAGATAGAATCATATATATCTAGTAACTGAACAAAACGAGGCTTCAACTTGGAATACCCATTCCCAAAACATCCAAATTTTGTTTACTAAAATAGTCCACCCAAAAAAATAATGATCATTTCAACAAAACCAAACTGCAATAATTGATTTGAAATAAGAGAATGCTAAAGTCATAGCCTTTTTTTTATGTTTTGGTGCTCACTGTTCAATTCTCCTCTATGTTGTGTAACTTTTTTTTTTTTTTTTTTAATGCGGAATTTTTGGTTTGGGGAAGGCGGTTGACTTTTTAATTTTTTGGTTTTTGACTATTTTAACCTAGGGCTAGAAACTGATTTGGGGAAGGACCTTTTGGCTTTTCTAACATTTTGTAAGAAAAAGAACGTGAATGATTATGGGTTGAAATATAATGCTTTTGTCTTATTGATAAAAAGTCTATTTTATTTTTGTAACTATTTTAGCCAAAAAAGTCTAAATTTTTCTTCCCAAACGGAGCCACTAATGTTATTAACATATAATATATATAGCTATTAGCCACTAATGGCATTAATGTAAAAATAATATAACATGAATGGGTAAAGAATAGCATAATTGGGTAAAGAAAAGTATAATATTTGAAGTTTTGGGTTTAAAATAGTTGCTTAATTTGAGGGTTGGAAAATGTGTTGAACAATGGGTGGTTTCTTGTTATGAGTTGCCAAGTCTACCCTTATCCAATTTGGTGAAGAATCGGGTCACCAATTCACCATTTACCAAGTTAATAAGTGACATATATATTTCATGCTTGAAGTAGTACATCTAAACAATGCTAATGTAATGCTATTTTAATGTAGAGTTTCAATATCCTTGCACCCAGATTATACTTAAATCAACTAGACAAAATGTTTAGGTCAATGCTATCTAATTCATGGCATAAAACTACATATATCTAGAATTTGTACTAGTAAAAAGTAACGTAGTAGATCAAATTAAACTCTTATAATCAAAACACTACTAACTAATATTTAAAATGAATTTGAACCAGATTGATTTTGAATCCATATATGCATATATGCTATTGATTTTCCCTTATAAATATAATAATAGTCAAAGTTTCTCCTAAATTCATGTATGGTCCATCTCCTAGATTCGTAAGCTAGTTTAATAGGCCATTAATTTGTTAATTTGAATTCAAACCCATAACAGTGCAAGGCTCAATCTTGTCTTATTTTAGTTTGAGGCTTTGAGCACACACAAAGCTAAAGCCGGGTCAATTCAATACTATAACAAAAACTCAAAATCAAATTTCTAACTATGATGGATGATGCAAGAATTTTATTATATGTCTATATATTAAATTAACCCATCATATCATCACACAACAAAATAATAATAGTAAAATCATAGTATTAGTTTATGTTCAACAACAACAATACCAACAACAACAAAATTGACAAATAAAGGATGGTATTGAACTTTGGATTGAGAGACTTATATATGGTGATATCAACTCGCTCGTAGTGTTTTTTAAAAATCTAAAAACCGATAATCAAAAAGTAGAAATTAAAAGCACTCCTCTCTCGCTTCTAAATAATTAATTTTTTAGCTTATTTAAGCTATTTATGCTATAATAAGCTATAAGCGAAGTCGAGACCCAAAACATTAACACAAACTTCTAAATTAAAATAAGCTATAATCAAATTTATAGTTGCAAACAAATAAACCCAATCAAATGAAAATGAGAAACCTCTAACTTGTTTTCAACATTGACATGTGTGTAAATTTGTATCTATATTTTTTGTCATTTGTATAGTTTAGAAATAAAAAGATTGGCTTTCCTCACAAAAAATTAAACCGAATATTCAATTAACTGGTGAGAAACTTGATCTACACAATGCTAATTTTATCTCTAGAGATTAATAAATAAGGACAATGCATGTAAAAAGATAGTAAATATAAATAATTTGTATTTCCATCTCTAAGATGGATAAATACGATTATATTTATATGTATTCATTTGAGTGAGTAAAATAGTGCTATATATTGATCTTCTCCCATGAACTTAGGCCATCATGGCCTCTCCTTAATTAATTATTTTATCTTATATATATATATATATATATTATATTTCTACAAAGCTAATCCTAGAAATAATTAGAAATGGAAGGAGTCTAATATTGTGAACAAGATTATACTACCTAAACACTCCTCGGGAATAATTTTCATCAAAGTGGGTGAGCAAGTACACTATATATATTGTTTGAAATCATCTCACAATTGTTAATATTTTTTAGTTAATAATAATTTCAGCGGGATCAGGCCTTAACTATTGGGTTTCTAAAACTAATTTAATAAAGGAAAATAGAAGTAATGCACTTTAACAAACCCAAACCACCACCCTACTTGGTCAACCATCTCAAATATTTCATTGGCAAGACAACTCCCTCTATACATATTTTATTGTAGTAAGTTTCTCATAAGAATATTGGATACATTTAAGTGCATAAAATGGAACTTAAGATATGATATTAACTTATGCATATTGTAAGGTATTGTGTGTGCATCATTCATCAAAAATAATAATACTACTAATTATCCTATATTTATAATTATATGTTTTATAGATATTTATCTTAAAAATGAATATCTATTTTAAAAAATTACTTTCATCGCCTATTTTTGGGGGATTTTAAAATTTTTCATAATGTCTAAAGTTTTCAAATCGATATAAAGAAAATTCAATCTAAAAACCGTAAAAAATTCAATCAAAATCGTAGAAAATTCAATCCAACTCAAAAAAATTTCTCTCGTCTAAATCAAAAAATTCAATCAAAAATCATAGAAAATTCAATCTAAGTCGTGAGAATTTCAAGTCCAAACCAGAGAAATTCAATCCAATTTCACCGATTGAGTGTACCAAACAAACAAATTTCATCGAGATTGTCCATCTGGGTTTTCTTCAAAACTACATATAATATCGTAGAATCTCCATCCGTAATTAGTTACTAAACTATGATGACATGATCGTTAATCAAGTGATTAAAAATAATTATATGTTAATTGTGTAATTTGCATGCTATTTGATTTTCTATTTGTTATGAATTTCAGACATTATGAAAATAGAAAGTCTTACCTAAGTGTCCTAAACTCCTAATTCGATTACATGGATGTGTCATTTGGAATTTATAGAATCATTTGGCGCTTTTATTAAAATTGATTCAAATTAAAGAAAATCTCATGTGATTAAATTAAGCTTCCTTGATGGGGAACTATTATTTGGAGTAATTGAATTTTGAGCTAACTGGATAAATTAAGGTTACTTGTGTTTGATTTAAATGATGCATGATTGGTAAAACTCTAATCTAATCTTATTAATGATCCAAGATGTGATTAAGAGTATGGTGTGTTAAGGCCTTGGTGATGTCAGAGTGTAGGATCACAACCTTGTGTGTATATTGGAGCCTTGTATGCATAACCACATGGGCATTTTGAGGAGAAGTGTATGTGTATATTCAACTGAAAGTGAGGGAGTAAGTTGTATCATCCTTTGCTCAGACGGTTCCTTTTTGTGTTGAGGAGGAGTTTGGCTAGAGAGAGAGAAAGAGAGCTCAAGAGTTTGATGAGAAGGAAGAAACTAGGGAGATTCATCTCACATCTTCGAAATCAAAGCTCTAGGTAAGAGTCTAGAGCATATTTTCATAGCCAACTTCCATGCATCATGACTTCAACACATCTTGAACCAATTTCATGAATTAGCAAGAGAAGTGGGTCTTTGGGCTTATAGATAACTTGCATGTGCATACTTGGAGATTAATCTTTGGTTCCATCATTTTGAGTCGTAGTTTTGAAGTCATTGCAAGTATGTGAGTTCATATCTTGCATCATGTTTTGGAAATTCATGGATTCATATCAACTATTTGCATGTTTTGAAGAAATCAAGAAAATAGTTAGAAAATCTTCGCATAAGCTTTTTGAGTTCAAATTTGCTAAATCCATGAGTCTTGAGCTAAAGGTTTGTAAATGATCATATATTTGTGTTTTAGAAAAGTTTTCCAAGTGTTTTGGTCAAGCTATGCATGAGTGTAGCCATTGAAATTGCATTTTGAAGCTCAAAACTCTATTTTTGGAAACCCAGAATTCAATA
Source organism: Camellia lanceoleosa (assembly GCA_025200525.1). Classification (NCBI taxonomy): domain Eukaryota; kingdom Viridiplantae; phylum Streptophyta; class Magnoliopsida; order Ericales; family Theaceae; genus Camellia; species Camellia lanceoleosa. Next base: position 6,437 of record JANUSC010000584.1, read on the forward strand.
CACTCGAAAGAAGGAAACATGCGCCGAAAGTGAGAATATGAGCCCTCAAGATTTTTGGTAGTATGAGTGCTCCGCCGAAAGCAACCACTTGGACACTCAAACGAACCCTTTGTGTATTGTTGATCCGCTCGAGCGTGGGAGTTGTGGCTCGACCGTAGATTGAGGCCAACCAGTACTTTTTCCAAGTTTACAAATCGCTTGAGCGAAGGAAGTCGCACTCGAGTGACCTCTCTTATGTTGCATGTCCGCTCGAGCGAGGAAAGCTACGCTCGAGCGGGGACCTTATTTTCAGAAAATTTACCAAGTGTTTCAATTCATGTTTTGGCATCCTCATTGTATCTTAGGCATTCCTAAGCCTTAATTAAGCCATAGTGATGAGGTTTTGGAATAGAAACACACTAAGACAAGAATGTACTAAGTAAAGAGATTACAAAAGTATGTTTGAAACAATGTGTTAAGCAATAAACCTATGTAATGAGAAAGTTAAGCCATGATAGCCAAGTACATGTGTAATGATAGATATCTTTGTGTTATGTATTTTGTGGTTGTAAGTCAAGACTAAGATCGATTGACCGCTTATGGGAACCATCAGGAGTAACGTTATTGTAAAGATACGCTCATAAATTATGTTCCAAATGCAATATGATAAGTTACAATAAATGATATCTGCTGTGAACTAATGTTCCACGCTTTGAAATCTATTATGGCATCATGGGGGACGGCATGTTAATATGGGTCCATGACATGCATATGATTACGAGATCTCGTTAGTCATTTCATTGTGGTGATATGTGTTTAATCGGTATCCGTAACTGACATTTAGCTCTGAAGACAATAAGTGATGTGCTCTATGGGATACACCATTATTATGTTCAGATATGAGAATGATTAAGTTATTTATATGTTTTACGCTATGACATGTTCGAATTCGCTCACTAACTCCTTTACTTTAATGTTATTCGCCGGGCTTTAGCTCATCGTGTGTATATATATATAGATGGGCATTTTGGAGACCGGTTTCAAGGGTTTTTGTTTGATCTGTGTTCGTTGTCGCCAACCATCGCTACCACGTGGAGGTTTCGGACGCGGCCGTCGATGTTATGAGTTCTAGATGCTTATGTATATCGACTTTGATATCTTTGTTGGTCAGATTTAACTATGTGTGTGGGTATAATGCAAGACCCACTTTTGGTTATGTATATAAAGTTTTAAATATTATATTTCATGTAAGTTTACACATTTCATCAACAACTATATTTATGTATTTGCTTCCGCTTAGCCCCTTAATTTTGTTAACTGTCAGAGGCCTTCTAATCTAAGGATTATCAAGGCCGGTAAGTTACATGCTAAACCTATAGGGTGGGAAGGGTTTGGTCGTGACAAATACCATCAATTTCTTCTCATCAAAAGAGAAGATTAGCAAGACCAACAATGAACTATGAAATTGAAAAGCAATAGGGTTTTACGGTATTTACCTTATATACTCATGTGGATTATCTCCAAAAATTGCCAACTCTAGAAATTAATATGATCACTATCTTATAACACAATTCAACCATTTCTATGTGAACTTCAACCCCAATCTCTTTATATCTCTCTCTATATATATCACACATGTACTTACTTGGCTTCAGAGAAGCTCCCCCTCTACCAATCTTTCTACAAAGAGGAGGTTGAAGAAGAAGAAGAAGATATAAACTACCTTACCACCACCACCACCACCATCAAGCGGTGGTGCTCGGCGGGTACAACAACAATACGGTGGCGGGCGATGAAGACACCACGACATCAACAAGGCAACTCGATCACAACATTGATTTCAACAGATCGTGGTGGCCTAACTCAAATCGTGTGGTTCGCGCTCATATCGGCGATAGTTAGACTCAGACGTGGTGGTTTGGCTTAGATCATAGTGGTCCCTCAGATTAAGAGTATTTTGACGACAAATAGGGTAGAGACAGAGGCGAAGGTGAAGTTGGAGACGGCAGAGATGAAGACAAAGAGGAGAAATGAGTAGAGGGAGAGAGGAATGTGCTCAAAGAGAGAGGGTTTAGTTTGGATAGAATGAAGATCGAGAAGAGAGAAAGAGAGTCAAATTTATCTTATCTGATATATGGGTGTGGGTTTAGGGACTTTAGATATCAAAAAATAATATTGTAGATCTCTTTCATTACTAAAAATATGAGAGGGATCTTAGACTAATTTTTTCTTTTTTTTAACAAAAATATAATAAAATCATATAGTTATGAATACCAAATTATTTGAATGTTTCATAAATGATCCACATATAAAATTCTACAAAATAAATAATTGTAGTAATACTTGCAAATTATATGACCTTTTAATAATGCATTGTCATTGTGTGGCTTTCATGCATATGCATAGACTCTTCTTAAGATGTGCCATTAAGTTATGTAAGCTTCTTGTTTTTTTGTCTTTTTTTTTAAGTTTTTACGAGATGGCAATTTAGCTAGGGTTTGAATTTATTATACCTCAAACTAAATTTAAAACTATAGAGCTAAAGTTGTGTTAAATTGTTTTGGGCCAAGAATGTACCTAGAGGGGCCAAGGGAGCCATCACCCTCTTAGAATTTGACAAAAAAAACTCTTTTATTATATATATATATATATATATTATTTATTATTAATTATTTTTAAATTATATAAGTTTGTCCTTCTAAGTTATTTTTGAAAATTAAGTAACCCCCCTCTTTAAGTTTTTAAAATAAATCTAAGTGGCTACCCTTTTATATTATGAAACATGTGGACTAAAGTATAATTTTTTTAAAAAAATATATGTAATAAAGTTTTTCATAACTCTTTGATACTTTACAAATCGTAACCTGCAGATAAGAGAAAATTTTAGAGAAATCAACAGGTTATTTTGATCACATCAATTGAGAAATACATTATTCAAAATTTTAATATTAATTATATTAGGTTAAAAGCTGATTTTTTGGCCTTTCAAAATTTTTTTTTTGAAAAAATATATAAAAAAATAGATAAGTGATATGACTCAAAATAAGTTAAAAATCACTAAAATTTCCAAAACAATCGATGGAGTATCAAACCCAACTTAATTGTTGGTTTGAGATATTCTAAAAAAGTGTACTTTTGGACTTATTAGCTTATATGGGTTGGGTTTGGGTTGATGTGTTAGAGATGATGTGATTTAAATAAGATGATGCACTTAAATAGATGACTTCTTTTTAACTTTTTGTATTATTTAAACTTGACCAAATATTAAGCTATTTGTCAACATTTGCTTTTATTTTCTAACATGAAATAATAAAATTAATTATGTTTATTATTAAGGGTTCGCTTTGAAATGTGGATTAGTTTTTTGATTTTAAGCTTTTAGTTTTTTTGTTATTGTAATATGGGCTAAAAGTTAAATTTTTGTAAGAAAAAATAAAATAATTATAATTTAAATGTAATATTTTATCTTATTAAATTAAAAAATTTATTTTATCTTAACTAAAATAATAAAAAATCAAAACAAAAACTGACATGCCAAACGGAAGGTAAGTTTACTTTTCATTACAAATAAAAATTGATGCTTTTTGTTCTTAAAATTGTTATATATTCACCCTTTATATTTTTAAATGTGGAGTCCGTACCTGGTTGCTTGGGGGGCAGGGTAGTGGCAGATGAGGCAGTGAAGACAAATGGATAATCCACAGGGATACGAAAAACTACATTTATATATATATATATAATTCATTTTTATTATCACATTCATTCATTCACAGTCAATAAACTGCATCTCTTTTTATTTTTATTTTCTCACCAAACAAGACGAATGATTACATTATGAGCAGAGCAAAGGCGCTACTAGTTTTCTTCAAAATGTAGTTCGCCAACAATTTAAGAGAGAGAGAGAGAGAGAGAGAGAGAGAAGCGAGATGGCTAAAGCTTGACGAAGGAAGAGAATATATATATATATATATATATTGATGCATAAAGTAATTTATCATCGAGATCTGTGTCTTCCTCCGTTTGCTTGACGAAGAAGCTGTGGAATTTCGTTTCTCAGTAAGTGTCTTTAACTTTTGAATCCAAAGCTTTTTTTCTCTCTGTCTCTCATCACTCATATTCTCTCTTCCCCTTTGTTCTCAGAGAGAGATAGATGAGAATGCCGTTGGAAGTTAGTGACCAAAATACATTTATATTTATATAGAATTAGAGATACATAATAGTGCCTCTCTCTCTGTTCCGAATTTTTGTGAGCTTTAGATTTCCAGATCACTAAAGCTTTGAGAAATTCAAGGTCTAATCTCTCTCTCTCTCTCTCTGTGTGTGTGCATATGTAGCTGTGAATGTTTAAAATTTATGTGTATTTGTATGCATTTTTATTTATTTGTTTATTTATTTTTTAATGTTAGTAATTTTGCATTCTCTCCATTTTGCTTGGTTTGTACTAGTCTTAATTTGCGAAGCTTCTTGTTGAGGTTTGGTGTAGCTCACCATGCCTCCAAGAGAGTTTTTGTACGAAATATGAATGTCGTTAGTGTCTCGCTAAAAAATTTGACTTGTTATGTTTAGATCTTAGATTTGTTGAGAGAAAATGAAAAGATGGTGAAAGAAAACTCAGTGAAAGAACTAAATCCTTTTTTTGGGTTGATTGAGGAAAGAGAAGAAAATCAACAATATATAATGTCAAAAAAAAAAAAACAATTCTACTTTTTTTGGCTGTTTACTCAATATGAATAATAAGTAATTGCAAAACAAGATCCAAAACATAGCATTAGCTTTTCAACTCTGATTACACTTCACATCTGTGTGTGTGTGTGTGTGTGCAATGTCTCTTGTTCTGCTTCAGTCTTCGATCTAGAGGTGGATGATCAGAGCCTCAGTTGAAGTAAATGCCAGTAAATCAACGGTAAACCTTGCGTTCTACACTGCTTGACCTTGACAAAAACTTTGGCATATCCAATTGTTTTTCACTGATTGCACTTTTCAACAACTAGGGATTGTAACAATGAAGAAAAATAGAATGATAAATTATCACACTACAATTTATGGTTAATGAAGAGCCAGAGCTTTGCTCTTCAGACACTTTGATTTAGATTCAAATGCTTGAAAGGATAAGTGTTAATACTTCCCTTCACCAGTGGAATTCACATTCTTGTTAGGAAAACTAGAACTAAAAATTACTTTCGATAGAAAATAAGGGGGTGCAAACTATGAGGTTGTTATTTCGATGAATGAGTACTTGTATGAGAATAATTGATTTTTTTTTATGGCTTTTACTTTTTAGGGCGGATTTGGTTGCTTTTGTATTGGGATAGAGTTGAGTGAGCCAAGGCAACCGAAGCAAAACAACAGTGTTTAAGTGTAAGAATTTTTGTTTAGTGTAAGAATATTGATCTATAGCAAGGCCATTTGTTAATTTATCCATTATATTGTCCCTGGTAATGCCAAATTCGTATTAGAAAATGCATGACCATTGATTTTCCTATGTTTCCCTGAACTTCTTAGTATTTAAAAGGAACAATAAGGAGTTCTTAAAGGGAGAATCTTTTTGCAAAGAAAAATAATACTCGCCTTCTCCTTTACATGTCTTTAATCTGAATAGCTCAACAAAGAGTTTGGGTTGAAAAGACAATTTTGTTGTGTCTTCCCGGCCATAAACAAAGAGTTTTAGCTATTCTGGAGTTTTTTATTTCCACACCTTGCTTCACTGAAAAGCCCACATCTGACGTTTCAGCTGAATTTTTAAAGCCATGACGTGTGCCACTTTTGATTTCTCTTTATTTAAGGTTTGGGGCAAGGGGCTGTCTGTTGTTTTCGTTGTGTTTTTCTTTTGGTTTAGTTGAGAGAGTATGGTGTAGCAGCCCCTTCGCCTGCTCCTGTTTATAGTCCACAAGCCAAAAGCTATTGGACTTGTATATCCTCACCTAAAGCACACATACTAATAAAATTACTTCTTCACAAGATCAGGTCATCATGCACAAAATGTTTTAAAGAAAAGGATGGTATAGATTGCTACTACACCACTTTATATATATATATATATATTTGATGATTTATTGGTATTACATTGTGAAAATGCCAAACCAAAATTTTAATTTTCTTTTAAATTTTGATTCTGTACTGATAAGTTCAGTTTTCATTGAAACGTAGCTCTCTGCAGTCATGGTTTCAAGTCTATGGTTAGCATAACATAGAAAAGCATCAACCATTTTAGGTGAAAAATTAAGAACTTCCGCTCTTAGAAATCATTCTTTCTATCAAGTGCATCCTATTTGCTTCATTATTAAGTAACTATGGGGGCATTGATCAACTTCATAAGGCTTGCTTTCTGCAAAATAAGAAATAATTCTTTTCAATCTGTTTTAATATGTATTTACATCTCTTTTTATTTTTTGTTTTTGTTTTTTTTAGGTATGCTCAGCTACTATGGTTTGATTGTGGTAGGAGGAAGGTGGAAGACGAGTAGTAATATTCCATGGCTGTCCCAGGAGAGCAAGAGGAATTGCTTAGATTAGACTCATAATAATCATCATCTCCACAGACACATCACCAACAACTCCCCATGAGGCTACTCTCTTCTTTTGCAGCATTACCTTTGCTCTTATTCTTGTTTCTTGTCTCCCAAACTATTGCTGACCTCAAGACAGACAAACAAGCCCTCCTTAATTTTGTTGCCGCTGTCCCCATGGTGAAAACTCAACTGGAATTCTAGATCACCAATCTGCACCTCTTGGGCTGGTGTATCTTGTGACCCAAATGGCAATCGAGTAATTTCTACGGCTCCTGGTGTTGGATTCTATGGTCCAATTCCAGCCAACACCCTTGGAAGCTGGATGCACTCACAATCCTCAGCCTTCGATCCAACAACCTCAATGGGAATCTTCCATCTGATGTTATTTCCTTCCTTCCTCCACTATTTATACCTTCAACAGAATAGCTTTTCAGGAGATATTCTTCCTCTCTCCCCTCAACTCAACTTTCTCGACCTCTCCTTCAATTCCTTCATGGGCAGCATTCCAAACTCTATTCAGAATTTGACATTTCTCACTGGACTGAATCTCCAGAACAATTCCCTCACTGGAACCATCCCCAATCTCAATCTCCCAAATCTTAAGCATTTTAATTTGAGCAACAACCATTTGAATGGCTCAATTCCATCTTCCCTCAAGAAATTTCCTGCTTCCTCTTTCAAAGGGAACTCTTTGTTATGTGGGTCACCACTGAACCAGTGCCCTATGAGCCCCTCACCCGCTCCTTCCCGATCTTTTTTCCCACCTTCTCTATCCCCAACTTACTTGCCACCTTCTCTTGCCCCAGCTTACTTGCCACCCTCACTGACACTCCCTCAAAAACAAAAAACCAAAACGAAATTGACTACAGGAGCTATTATCGCAATTGCAACTGGGGGTTTTGCAGTGCTGTTTCTTCCTCTTCTGATCATGGCGCTTATGCTGCTTGAAGAAAAAGATGGTGGAAGTGGTCGTGCAGAAAGCTTAAGGTGGCCTACAGCGTTGAAGGAATGAGCCTCCTAAGGAGGATTTCAGCAGTGGGTGCAAGATGCTGAGAAGAACAAGTTGGTTTTCTTTGAAGGCTGTTTGCATACTTTTGATCTTGAGGATTTATTGAGAGCCTCTGCTGAAGTTACTGGGAAGGAGTTATGGACAACTTATAAGGCTATTCTGGAAGAGGGAACAACAGTAGTTGTAAAGAGGCTGAAGGAAGTGGTGGTTGGTAAAAGAGAGTTTGAACAACAGATGGAGATGGTGGGGAGGGTGGTCGGTCAGCACCCAAATGTCATGACTCTTCGTGCTTATTACTATTCCAAGGATGAGAAACTTCTGGTTTATGACAACATGCCGCTTGGCAGCTTGTCCGACAATTGCATGGTATACACTACTACTTTCTTTTCATGTTTTTCTCATTTCTAATTTGTGAATCACTTTAAAACATGAATCAACCATTTGTTTGTGTTGTAATGGCTACAGGAAACAGGGAGAGTGGAAGAACGCTTGACTGGGAATCCAGAGTAAAGATTTGCCTTGGAGCCGCAAAGGGTGTTGCCCATATCCACTCTGCTGGTGGTGGGAAACTCACACATGGAAACATCAAATCCTCCAATGTCCTCCTCACCCGAAGCCTCCAAGGCTGCATTTCTGATTTTGGACTAACTCCTCTCATGGGCTTCCCTGCCGTCTCACCTAGAAGTGCAGGCTATCGAGCCCCCGAGACAATTGAAACTAGGAAATTTACTCAAAAATCAGATGTTTACAGCTTTGGCATTCTCCTCCTTGAGGTGCTGACAGGAAAGCACCAGTTCAGTCACCGGCCATGATGATGTGGTCGATCTCCCAAGGTGGGTCCAGTCTGTTGTTAGAGAGGAATGGACAGCTGAAGTTTTCGATGTTGAGCTAATGAAGCATCAGAATATTGAAGAAGAGATGGTGCAGATGCTTCAGATTGCAATGGCTTGCGTGGAGAAGGTGGCAGACATGAGGCCTAAGATGGACCAAGTTGTTCGGATGATTGAAGAAATCCGACCATCTGACTCACAGAACAGAAGCCCAGCTTGAACTACTCAAACACACCTTGATGATGGCAATGATACTGCTGCCCAATATTCGTAGGTTTGTACTTAAACAGTTCTTTTTTTAGTTCAGTTTCAACAGTGAATTGTATTCCAAACATCATATGCGAGTTCTTTCTGACAATGAAATGTGTCCTACAGGTAGATTGTTTACGATGTGTTATCAATTTTAATTAGTTTTACAAATAATTTCTCTTGTTTTCCAATTCTTGCCAGTTATTTGAAAGCATTGATGTTATGTTTTAAGGTAATAACATTGTGTGAGTTCAAAAATGGTAGCTGTGAGAGCGTAGTATTACTACAGTTTCTGGTTTGTTTTCTAGTTGAGTTTTCTGTTTGTAGTCTTGTTACAGCTTGTTTGTACTGTTAATGCTATAAAAATAAATAAATAAATAAATAAAAACAAATTCAATGTCATTTTCTGAACATATATGTTTGTTGCACTGAATCCAAATCTGAGCAATCCAATAACATACACAATCACATCAAACATATATCATTTCACATTCACTAGCAATACATCACATATCACATATTGGGCCACTGCAAAACCAAGGGAATCCACCGATAGTCCAAACTAAAATTGTTGTGTTTTTCAATGTACAACAACGTCATAGTACAAGTCAAAACAATGTTCGTAAAATTTAGCAGTATATCCTTTCCCAAAACAGCTATCATGTGTTTATCACAAAACAATGTATATGACCACGTTTGGGTCCTTCTAATCAAAGGTACGTGAAATTTCACTCTTGCTACAATGACAATGAATGAATCATCCCAAATTACTTGTGCGAATTTACTGTCTCTGAATTCACCAACTCAGCTCTTGTTTACCAAATCAGCACCACTAACATACCTAGCAACAAAAGATATTAAGCGAAAGGAGCCCCAATTAGTGGAGCATCGGTGATTGGGACATGGATCATTTGATCATCATGGGTCAGCTGCAACCCAGGATCCCCAACTTCGCTTCTCATCCAACGGAATCTGCACAATTTCTTCAGAGTCCACTGTATCTGGAGAGTTCGTAGAACAGCTGTGTCCTTCGCATAAATATATTCACCATCTTCCCTCGCTTTAATAGCAACATCTTCCATGGAATCAGCTATGAAGCCAGCAATATGGGCAATATCCTCAGCATTCACACCATCACCACCATCGCTCGTGTCTTTAATCAGAACGTGTTTGGGGGAATCTGGTCTCTCATCATATGCAGATGTCCTCTCGCTAAATTCAGATATAGAATCGGCAACATGGATTTTTTTGGCAGTTCCAGCAGTCAGTTCAGATCCAACATCTGGAGAGAGGTCAGATGTTACACCCTGTTGATCGAGCTCGACATATAATTCATTCACCTGAAACAGAAAATAGCACAAGAATTATGTAAATCTAATAAAAATATATCAAAAAAACTATACCTGATTTGTTAAAAAATGTGCAAAGAAAAACAAGGGAAATATCCATGTAAAATTTTAGCATAGGGTATATAACTAGAGTCTAATAATGCGCAAAGATCAAGTGAACAAAACTAACCTAATACGATTATAGGAGACACTGTCTTCAGAAGTTTTTTTAATTTTATTATATATGAAATCTAAAAGGGATTGTTTATCACCTTCAACAAGCTCTGCATTTTCGCAACCAATTTCTCAACCAGTTGCTGTGCAGCATCCATCTGAGTGTTTGTGTCTCACCTCCAGAAGCACGCTATAGTAGGAGTATATGTAAAAATATCAACATACGAAGAGAGACATCAATAAGAGAGAATGAATTTTCAACAGAATAAATAGTTCATCTAACTACTACTCCAATGTTCATTTGTGAAACAGATGAACTATTTATTAGTAACTACTACTCCGATGTGCTGCAAAGATTTCTATTAGTAACTACTACTTTTCCTCTAGTATTTTTTTTTTTGTTTTTCCCTTTTTCGGGTCCTGTGGCAGGCGCCAAAAGCCCAAAACTAACTACATACAGCAGAAACAGATGACCAGTCCAAAATATGACAATCAGCTAGGATACTGAATACCATTGGCTGCATAGTTGATGCATGAGCAGAAGCAATACTCTTCTCAAGATTCTGGATCTGGGATTGAAGACCAGACATGCTTTCTGCCAGCTGCTGGTTTTCTCGTAAGAGATAGTTACTGGATTCTTCCAACTCCATCACCTGCCAGGCTTTGATTTCAATATTCATATCAGAACAAATACTACTGCTTGCCCTAAATGGTTTGTAAATGAGTGATAAGTTGTACACGAACTATGACATCCTTTCCAGCTCCATTGTCGTAGGCAACAGAACAACACAGACAAAAAGGCATGGGAATATAAGAAGGAAAAAGGAAAAAAAGAAATAAAAGAAAAAGAAAAAAGACCATGAAACCAAACGATCCCACAGAATTGTACACTTTACCAACCTCATCAGCAGTTTGTACGTGCAGAAAATGTACAGCTAAGATGGGAAGGCTTAATAATTTTAAGAACAAAACACCTAATATCGTAATGCCACCAATTAGTGGTCTAATTCTATCTATCTTAGAAGCATGAAAGTACCAACATGCTATTATTCTCAATATGTTCCTACCTGTTACAAGTTAGGAGGAGATCAATATACTCTTATATTTCCAAATAAAGAACAATAAAATGCAAAGCATTTCTGGACAAAATTTGTCCAAACAATTTTAAGAACAAAACACCTAATATCGTAATGCCACCAAATTGTTCTCTGCATGCACAAAAATGACTAAGAACCGTTTAATTAGTTTGATCTGATTTTACTAAGTTCTGATAGGTGAACCAAGCAACCATGAAAGCATGCAACATATACAAAGCTTAAAGGATTGCAGGCAAGTTGCATTCATATTGACAATAAGGCTATGTACCTTTGCTTGCAGTCTTGTGTTATCACCACTAAGGCTATCAACTGTTTCTTTTGTTGAGTTCTATCAAAACGAGGAACACAAAATAAAATATAGAAAACAGTATAAATGTCATTATATTTTAGTTTTCTATGCATTATTGAAGAGAAAAGCATGCAATATTAATTGCAGAGATAAACAATTCATAAGACACAGCAACCAAACTAATATCTACATAAATTGTTGACTACTGTCTTAGCGAGAGAGAGAGAGAGAGAGAGAGAGAGAGAGAGAGAGAGAGAGAGAGAGAAGCCACTTGGTAAAACTATCATGCCAAAACAAGTGTTAACACTTCCACACATACATGAAGCAAAGCATAGATTTAAGGACAAGTCTTAGAAACAGAAACTATTTACATGTCACATGAGAACACTGGGATTCATATGAAAATATGAAATATTAAATAGATACACCTTAAAAAACAATATAAGTAATATAAGCATGGCTCTTTTCTGTTTGGATGATTAAGTAAATTATATAAATGCAAAACAAAAAGGCAAGGCCCAATTTGGATACAGTTTATGAGTAAGTAGAGGATTAGGAAGAAGGAAACAAATCTATGGGAACTTGGTTATTTTTGAGCAAAAACTTAAAATCCACTTGGCAAAACTGTCATGCCAAATAAGTGTAAACACTTTCACACAAGCAGCATAGAGTTCAGGGACATGTCTTTGAGATGGATCTCACAATAAACTATCTATTTACTTGCCATATGAGAATAGTGGGATTCATAAGACAATATGAAATGTAAAATATATATGCCTTTAAAAACCATATAAGTAATATATGCCCGGTTCTTTTCAGTTTGGAAGAATAAATAATTTATATTAAAGCAGAATAAAATGCAAGGCCCAATTTTTATGTAGTAAGTATTAAAAGATTACAAGATTTATTGTTGGGTTGGGAATAACTATTGTTTCTATTTGCAAGTTTTGAATTTATTAGATTCTTTCTTTTTTTCATCAGATAGTTAACTGTACTTCAAAGTGATTAAAAAAAACAAAAACAAAAACCATACACAGAAAAATCATACCAAAACCATACACAGAAAAAGTTACTTTTTGGACCCAAGAATCTCTCCCTCCATTTGCTTGATTTTTTCCTCTAAGCTCAACTGTAAAATGTTGTACAGTAAATTTTTTTATGCAATACATGTTTCTCATAAATGACTTGCAAAAAGGTAGAATACAAACAATGATAATAAACAGAGAAACATCGAAAAATAATTTAAATGAATCAACAAAATGTGAAATGAGGCAAGTAAAAGTACTACTGATGAAATTACAGAGTAAAAAAACAATTACCCCTTTCAAACTCAAAATAGCTGTTTCATCTATCAACTTATTAATTTTCTCCTCAAAGCCAGCCTGTGCAGAACAATACTTTAGATTACACTAGCATCCTGAAAATTTTCAAGACCTCAAAAAACCAGGTTTCAAGATGCAACCAGGATGATTTCAGAGTTGTGGGAAGGGGAGTAGCGTACAAGATTACTACAAATGATTATGGGCAGTGAACTTTCTGATAGGTAAAACTGTGGTAAAAAATAAACTGCTGACTACCAAAAATCTACAAATTTCAAGATAATCCCATTATCAACATAAAGCACACGCACCTCTTTCTGAAGCCAAGAATCTTTCTCACTCTGTAATTGCAAAAGTTTCATCTCCAAAGAAGCCTGTAAGTCATACAAAAGAATGGATCTATCATCGTGTCAGATGACCAGCATGTTGACACAAGTAGAAGAAAATGCAATATGTTTACAAAGTTCTTCGTCACATTAACAAACTATTCCTCCCAGTAAATCAAATTTTGGTTACCTCTTTCTGCATGTGTGTATCATTTTCCTTTTGCAAGTTTTTAATTGTCTCTTCCAAGCTAGCCTGTAAGACATACAAAAGAGTGGATTTCTTTTTCCCATAAGACAACTAGCAGGATAACACAAGAAGAAGAAAGATTGCACTACCAATCTATTCCTCCTTTTATATTAAATTTTTATTACCTCTTTCAGTATGCGTAGCATTTTCCTTTTGTAATGTCGTTATTTTCTCTTCCAAGCAAGCCTGCAAGTTATGCATTACATCCCGTCAAACACCCAGCAGGTTAACACAAGTAGAAGAAAAGTGCAATTCATATACCAAAAGATAAAGCACATCTCTAAGTCCTTTATCACATCATTACCAATCTATTCCTCCCACTAAATTTATTACCTCTTTTGTATGTGTGTATCATTTTCTTTTGTATTTTTTGATTTTCTTCCAAGCTAGCCTGTAAAAAACCAATGAATTACTAATTCTACCTAATAAATGTTGAAATCAAAGAAACTAAATCTCAGGATTATAATGGGAAAGAGAAAATCATCGTGCAGGTTGATTAACTCTCACCCCTTTGTCCATCCAATACAGCTTCTGCTTCAGAAAATACTGATGACTGTACCAAAAGTTTATGGAAGTACAGATAAAGTAACGGATGAGAGAAGGTGACAAATTATCACAAAAATAGAGTCAAAACACAAGGAGATTCTAGTTTCTAGGAATGAAAAATAAACAGCACAAATCATCTCAGTTATAAGGCTTTTAATTGAAAGAAGGGGGAAAACTGTGCTTTCTTTTAATGTTTACGCCTAGAATGCATATAACTGCATGGAGGCTCATACAAGCAATTCTGTCAAATATTTACTAAAATTTTAATAACAGGACTTTTCTCAACCAGAAATAGCAGTACTCACTTACACTGAGTCAACAAAAATTCAGGCATAGCTAGCTGTTCAGAACACAATTAGAACTGATTATGTCAATATTTTGGACCTGGGCCTAACCCTGTCCTCAGCAGACAATAGGCATAAAACTGGAGAACTAGATTTCACCACCAACTTCCTGTATACAAGTCTAATATTTGATTTACATCTGATGCATGTGCAAAAGAACTTTATTATTATAAAATAATTGTGCATTGTGCATTGAAAAACAGTTGCAAGATTCCTAGAGGCTAGAGGACAAATTACTAGATAGTAATCAAGACACTATAAACTTTTACGAGCTGCGACCATATCCGAATGTTCTCAAATATGTACAAGACAGACAATGCTAACTTAATTAACCTGTGCAGTTGCGATGGACTTCTAGAGTAAACAATCGGGCAGCCAACTGGTTGGCAAAAGCTCATGCTTGTAATAGCTTGGCTCTGGATTGGGTTGCCAATCCACCCGGAGCTTTTACTGCTATTCTTAGAGATGATGTAACTTCCTCTTCGCCTTGATGGCTTCTATACAGTTTTTGGTTGTTCAAAAAAAAAAAAAAAAGAGTACAGATCAAAAAGTTATTTCAGTTGAAACCAAACTTACATCTTTGGTACCATTTATGCAATGTCTATCCAGATCCAGATCCACATCAGTTTTTGGCACCTCATTTTGAACATCTGTAGTCTCCAAAACCTGATAGTGATGATTTTGCTCAATGACATGATTCTGATCTTCATTAGTCGATTCTCCAATACCAGGGGTGACCACATCACCTGTTGTTTTAGTCTGCTTGTTCTTCTTTTTCTTGTTTTTCTTCTTCTTCTTTTCGTCCTCCATTTTTTCACCTCAAATTCTAACACTCAAAAGACACTTTGATCGAATAAACTAAACTCTTTCAAAACCCACCAATTTACTCGCTTCAATTGCAAAAAAAAAAATCCCAACTTTACCTGTAATAACACAAAATGATATTGAATAGATCCATGCGTGTACAAATTCCATGAGTCCTAACCCAAATCAACCTCACATCATTCAGTTTGTGTATAAAAATTGGATCTTCAATAAATAGAAGAGTTGATTAAGCATCGAATACAAAAGAATACAATTAAACAAACGATCAATTAATCTGAAACAGCTCCAATGCATTCACGTCTCGGAAAGACAAATATCAATGTGGTAAGCGAAGCAGTTTCGATAGAGTTTTAGAATCCTCGATTTGAATATCGGGAAGAAAGAGAAATGAACGAATAAAAAAGATTTAGAAGCATACCAAGAGAAAGAGATCCAAAGGTGGTTTGCTTTTATAAACTGTGTGCCTGAAATTGAAGGATTTTACAGAAGACGAGGGACATGGAAATAATATAGATCGAGAGAGATGGAGACACGGAAGTGTTGTAACGACATTCTTGGTTGAGCTTTTAACATCCTGTAACAGGATATAACATTGAATTGGAGGTGTTTTCACGTCTTTCGGCGTTACTTTCATCTTTACTACGATATAAGCTACGAGATATTTTTTTTAAAATAAAACAATTATTAGGGTTCGTTTGGAAAGAAAAAGTTTGGGATTTGTTAGTTATTTTAGTCACAAAAAAATAAAAATAAGTTTTTATTCTAATAAGACAAAACATTATATCCAACTCATACTCATTATATTTTTTTCTTTCAAAAAAGTCAAAAAAAAAAAAAAAAAATCTAAAACAAGACTTTTTAGTCTCAGATTAAAATAGTCAAAAAATCAACTCACATCTCAAACCAACCCTTAACAATAGAGTCGTTCCATCATTTTATGGTTTAAAATTTAAGTGAAAATTAAAAGATATAAGGTATAAGGAATGATTATAAAAATAAATAAATAAAATAAAATAAAAGAGAGCAATGTTTGGTAGTCCGAAAATGAGGTTGGTTCAAATTGCTCGAAATTCATCTTGCCGGTTATTAGGCATATCCGCCTTGTCTCCCCTGCTCAAATGAGAAGGCCGACAACAAGAATCGACGAGATGACAACCAGTAGACAGCCACCTCATGCCCAGTATGACGTCCGACCAGCACTTATTCGGGCTATTCGAGCCCCTCCTTTTTGGACTACCAAGCATATTTGAATAAAAAAATCTCAAGATTGGACCTTTTATATTAATATTAGAGACAATTACAAAAAAAAATAAAAAAATAAAAAAATCTAAGGATTTGAACTTTTTAATAATATAAACGCCAAATTTTTTATTTTGTCAATTTGAACATTAATCTTTTTGTTTGTTTTTAACTTAAACTATTTGCCTACTTTTTTTTAACTAAAATCAACAAAAATATATATATATATATATATTTTAATCATTAAACTCTATGTAAATATATATATAAAATGTCTAAAATATCTATTTTTATTGAATTTAATGACTACAGTATCCATTTTATGTCGATTTTACTTTAATCATTAAAATCAATATAGGTATATATAAAATGTTTAAAATATTCATTTTCATTCACAACCATAAAATTGGCTTTTTAGTCTACCATCGCTTTTATGATCGCTCTAGTAATAAGGTGGTAAAAGGTCTCCTCAAAATGATGGAGACCACTAATTAGTGGTTGTTTGAATTATGTGGCAGTGATCCCACCCACCGCCACATGTATTTCGTGGTCTTAGTTTTGTTTTTGTTTTTTTTTTGCTTTCCACATTATTAGTGGTGGTGTTAGTGGTAGGAATTTAGTGGTCTCGAGCATTGTTCTCCCCTCTTATTTTCGCTCTTCCTCTCGCCACCCATCGTGGTCTCAAGAACACCAAGACGAATCTCTTTCTCTCTCTCTCTCTCTCTCTCTCTCCCTTTCTTAATCTCAACCCTGGTCTTTCGTTCCAAGGGTTCCAATCAACAGATTCAACACAGAGGCCTCAGATTCAACACAGGGTTCCACTTTCAGATAATTATGTTCACTACAAGAAATCAATTTTTTAGGGACAAATTTATTCCGTCCCAAAAAGTATAATATTTGTTTGGAAAAACTTAAGTCAACCAATTTTCTCCGCTATAGTCGCGAATTTGTCCCAAATGGCTGTCCTAAAAGTCAAAAAATGACTTTTAGAGACAAAATTTTGCATTTGTCACTATAAATAAACTTTTAGAGACAAAAATATGTGGTTGCAAAAAAAAAAAAAAAAAACTTTTGATTTTGAGACAACCAAAATTTATCTCTAAAAATCTAATTATAGTCCAGCAAACAGAGTGGTTATGGAGACAAAAATTAATTTTTGAGACAACAAAAATTGGTCTCTAAAAGTTTAGAGACCAATTTCCTTCCCAAAAGAATTAAAGAAATAGCTATTTTTCCATTCTCTTTTCTTTCTTTTTTTTTAATGTTTTGGGAAGAGGGGATCACTATTGTTCCAAATTCACATTTGAATTAATTTTTGTCTCCATAACTACTCTGCCTATTGGACTATAATTAGACTTTTAGAGACAAATTTTGGTTGTCTCAAAATCAAAAGTTTTTGCAACCACATATTTTTGTCTCTAAAACTCTATTTATAGTGACAAATGCAAAATTTTGTCTCTAAAAGTCATTTTTTGACTTTTCCGGACGGGTTATTTGGGACAAATTTCACGACTCGCAATGGAGAAAATTGGTTGACTTAAGTTTTTCTCAACAAATATTATACTTTTAGAGACGGAATAAATTTGTCCCTAAAAAGCTTATTTCTTGTAGTGGTTGTATATCTCTCTCTAGCTTCGCTTATTCTTGTTCGAAGCTTGAATCTCTATCTCATTGCTTAAACATGCTCGATTCTTCGTTTTGCGTTTGAATTAACTATATGATGATTCACGTATCTAATTCATTTCTGGTAAAGATTCTAATCTTCTCTCTCTGGCTTTGTTGTGCTTGTTCGAAGCTTGAATCTCTCTTTCATTGCTTAAACATGTTCGATTTCTCTTCATTTTTGTGTTTGAATTCAAGTATTTGATGATTCGAAGCCCAAATTCATTTTGTAATGTCTCGAGACAAGGAGTTTTCCATGGCTACACAATAGACATTTTGATTTGCATTCGATCTCAATTGTTTTATTCATTTTTGATTTTGAAATTGCTTGGATCCGTATTCAATTAGTTTGTATTTGGTTAGTTTGTTCGATTGACTGGCACTTATGCTTATGGTTTCGATTTTGGGGTTTTGAAACATTTGTGTTATGGATGTTTTGGTAGTGTAGAGATTTTTAGGTTTTTCTTTTAAACATTTGTGCCGATGACTAACAACTCTAATTCTCCCCAATCTATCCTTGGTAAAGGTTTTGACTTCA
Organism: Camellia lanceoleosa; assembly: GCA_025200525.1. Taxonomy (NCBI): domain Eukaryota; kingdom Viridiplantae; phylum Streptophyta; class Magnoliopsida; order Ericales; family Theaceae; genus Camellia; species Camellia lanceoleosa. The sequence goes on from JANUSC010000584.1 coordinate 24,946, forward strand.
TCTTTCTTCACATCTTAAGTTAACTTCTTTCGCTCAAGTATATATATATATATATGTGTGTGTGTGTGTGTGTCTACGCACTAGTTTATATGTGTTTATATATGTATATCATGCACTAGTATATATGTGTTTATATATATATGTCTGTGTGTTTGTGTGTGTGTATTATGCAAATGATTGAATTCATGTCATTTTTTCCAATTAAATTAAATTGTTTTATTTCAGTGGACTTTATGTGGTTCAGTTAATGATGATTGAGATTCAATTTGGCTATAGATTTTATGGATTTTGTGTTTCATTTTTTTCCTAACCAGGAGTCCAGACCCAAATTGCCCAACTCAAGTTTTTATTCCAACAACAAGTGTTGATTGGTGAGACTTGAAAGAAAGGTATGAAAACTTTGTCTTGCTTACCAATCGAGCTATTGTTTGTTATTGATCTAAAGGTTTTTAAATTTAAATTAGAATGGGAGTTTTTGTTTTTTATGAAGACTTGATCTTTCATTGCTGATATGAATATTGTTTCTGTTTTTTTGGTTCATTTTGCCACTGTTGGTTTTGTTTGCTGCCTTAGGATTTTATGTTTGTTATTAATTTTTTCAGTGAGATCAATTGACTAATTTTTTTCACCTTACATTTGATTTATATTGAAAACCATTGTGCATTGTTTGGCTGCATTTTTTATTTTGATTTAAGATATCGTGCTAAGTTTCACTTCTTACTAACTACTTACTAACTGATGGGTTTTGAATCTTATTTTCTAGCCCCTTATTACTGTTATACCCGACATATCTTTTTGGGTAATGGATTTTTCTTTTTGAATCTTATTTTCTAGCCCCTTCTTTTTGAATTTTTCTCTTTGAATCTTATTTTCGAACTTTACTCTCTCTCTTTGTGTGTGTGTGTGTGTGTGTGCGCGCGCGCGCGCGTAGGTATTCGTTCTCTTTGTTTTGGCAAATCCTCTGATCACTGGTCGAAGCTCTCTGGATCACAAGCTTCGAAGTTTGCAAAAATGTGAGGGATTCACAGCTTCAGGTGCGTCTCTTTCGTTCTTTTTCTTTACATTATTGCTTTCTTGTGATATTATAGTGTTTGGTTGCCGAGAAAATGTTGGAAAACGATCTCTTCTTCACATCCACTGAACTGAGCTTGAAGCCAAGTATTTTTCGTGAGGTTCAGATATTAATTTTCTCGCATTTTATAAAACACAGGACAGCTAGTATGTGATAATAATGTGAGAAGGTTTAGAATATATTGGCTTTTTGAGTCTAATTGTTAAAGTCAGTGTTTTGGAAGAGTTTTAGATGATGTGGTTTGCTGAACCGAGGTTTGGAAATGTGAATTTGACCAAGTTGGTTAATAGATTTTGACAAATGGCTGCTAATAAATGAAATATTGCATAGTGTAGGTGAAATTTCATGGTTATTTTCACTTTCCATGATTCACTAGTTTCATAGAGCTTATATCCAGTGTTTTAAAAGGCTCTAGGGGCACCGAGGCGATACGGTCTCCTATAGCCTAAGCGCGAGGCGAAGCGCACGGCTCACCAAAGCGAAGCTCAAGTAGTAGAAGAAAAGTAAAATTATAAAATAGGCAAAATTTTCAACGTACCAAATATATATATAATTTAAAAATCATAACCAATTTCGATAATCTCTAAACATAACAATCAATCTTCTTAAAATTAGACATATGTTAATATCTAACAAAAGATATAAATCATAATATTCAATCTGTTATCACTTTTTGCTCTTTTGACCACATTTGGTCATTTTATATTGAAGCATTTTGAATCCTATGGGTATGCCCACAAAAAAGCACTTAATCAACAATTGAGTAGAAAAATAGATAAAGCCTATGAAGCCCACACCTTGCGCCTCGAAAGGCTTCTGCCCTCCTAAGTTAAGCCTTGTGTATTGTGCCTCGCCGACCTGTTCGGCGCAAGGTCACCTCATTGTGCTCTGCGCTTAGGCGGCGCCTAAGTGCGCTTTTTAAAACACCGTCATATCAATGAGTGCGCCCTAAGCGCCTTTTAAAACACCGCTCATATCAATGAGATGTCAGCTAATTAAATTCAATTTAGCGAACAAAAAGGAGCAAAATCATATCCAAAAAGGAGCAAAATTAAAATACATTCTTCACCTACGACCAATCTTTCACGTGACCTCGCATGTTATTTAGATGATAATTATTATCGCTGCATAAAGGAGCAATAGATCATATAGACAAATATAACTAAAGTTCCAGATGCTAAAATTGATCACAAGATATCTTGATGTTGCATCGCCTTCACGAGGATTTATTCAAACATGTGGTAGGCAAATATAGCATGGTAATTTTGGCCTTAGCATAATGGTAAGGCTGCTCTATTGTGACCTGGGTGTCCCAGGTTCAAAACATGGAAATTACCTATCCATACATGGTGGTAAAGCTGGGTACATCTAACCCTTCCCAGGCCCTGCTATAGTAGGAGTTCATGCATTTGGTTGATCATTTTTGTGGTGGTATCATATTAATGCTCATTGTTTTCTTTTTGTTTTTTAATAATCTTTACGATGCTACTGGATGTTACTATATTAATTTTCAAATTCTCTTGGAAGTAGTTTCATGTAAACAATAACATCGATATTCTTATTTTAATTGTCAGAAATTAGAATTCTCTTACTCTGAAAAAGAGAGGTAATTGCTTATAACCAACTTTTGCCTTGCAGTCCCTGGATGTTTCATATGGCATCAAGAATTTGTAATTAATATGGTAACATCCAGTAGCATCATAGTGATAACAGAGTCACTTTATATAGTGATAAAAATGCTACCATATTGTTAACATGGTGAATTAAAAATGCTCCCCTGTTACCCCTGGATCAATTTGTTTTTTTCCCATCCCTTTCTCCTTTTCCTATAGAAATTCACTAGATAAATTTTCTATTAAGTTTTTGGCGGTGTTTGTCGCCACTTCATCTCTGTGGATGTTTTAGAGTCAAGGAGACCGTTAAAATTAAAGATGGTGAATCGAGGCTTATATTTCAAATTGAGGTCCGATGATTATGTTTAAATCCTCGATAACTATGTAATTTTTCTTGTTCACCGTGGTGATGTTTTTGTGCCTTGATCCCGCTTTTATTTCTTCTCACCATTCTCGCTTTTTCTTTCTTACACACATTTACTTTATTTGCACTATTGGTCAAGCATATGAAGATATTCGCATACGTAACCAACAATTGTTGCGCAGGTGAAAGGGATGATTATAATATCAAGGTCTGTATTGTAGTTACTTGCTTCTCCTTTCTTGTTTACCATCTTATTGTTTGTTGTTATGTTATGTAATATTTTAGTATCGTGACGCTTCATTATAATGTATGTAATGATTCAATATGTTTAAATGCAAATCAATATGTTTACCCAAGACGATTTTATGTTAAAGGGGTGGCCTTGGAGTATGGTGGGAGTGGCGAATGGGGAGTGGTGGTGATGGGTGGCGATTTTGGGATGGTAGGGAGATGTGTTAGGTTGCACATCGGAAAAATTATCGGCTTCCTTGTTCTTCATTACTGTGAGTTGTTATTGTTGAATTTATCACTCCTCTCATAAATTCACATTATGTCTATTTTCATGCTCACTTTATTCCGATGTGAATTTCAACCTTTTTTAAAGGCCAAGCAATTCAAATAGAGGCTAATTTGTTCGGGCAAAGAAGACACTTACCAAAGCAAGTTGAAGAATCCAAAATGGACATGCCCAAAGAAATTTTTCTGAAAGTTTACAAGGTGCCTGATTACTACTTTTGTATGGAATTATTATTTTAGATTGGAATATACTTAGTTTGTATGGAATTTGACATTAAAAATTATTCCTTTTTGGATGGTTAGAACTGAAATGGAAGCAAATTAAGTAAATGATTGATAATATTTTGAGATAACTTTTATTCTATTTTGAGATAGCTTTTGTTGAGTATGAAATGTGTGTTATAGATTGTTAGAGACTTTCCCTTCTTTCACTCTTATATGACACGCTTGCGCATAATTGGATCTAAATTGTACGTAAGTGATAATAGGATTGAATATTGCTTAACTTGGAGTCGAGTCTGATCTTGCCTTATTCAAGTTCTTGATTAATGGAAGTGTTCATTTATAAAGATTATCCAACTTTTATTAGCTCATGAATGCCATTTTTAAATCAATCAGTTAGAAAGAAAAGCATTTTGTCCTTTATGTTGTTTGTGTCCGCGGCAACACATATGAATATCTCTTTGGAATATTTCTCTATTCCCTTATATTTCTGCATGTATTTATGATATTTGTTTTATATGAAGTTCTTGAAGGATATCACTATCCAAAACATCAATATCAAAATGTTCTTAGGAACCGCTATCCGGTTCATCTATTTTAGTTCACATACAAAGCGTATAGTCAATGAAAGCATTAGGAATCCTTTTTTGCATTGTCAACATAGGAATCCATGATTTGGTTGATGCGTTGCTGATGTGAGCATATGATTGTTTCTTTTGGTATTAGACATAAACACCTGACTTCCTTACCTATGGCGATTTCACCCCATATATCTGATCAAAAATGTCTTACTAGTGAAATTGTAAAAAAAACTAAAATCAAAATGTGCACTAGTTAATTTTCCTACTGTGCTTATGGTTGAACTAATTTGGGTAGGATGCTGGAGATAAAAACTTAAGTAGGTTTAATTGGAGACGCATATGTTAATTAAACAAAGTGTGCTTATTTATATGTATATGTTGGGCAGATATCTCCAATTCAGAGTCTCATTGGGTTAACAGGGAGAAGATGGGTCATGGGCGTTATATCTCGAGGATGGCCATTTCTACTTGCACTACTAGAAAATTGATTTTTCGTTTATTTTTTTTACGATTGTCTATCTAACCGTGGCAAAAATATACAACATTTCCCAAGGTTTTTATTTCTATTTTCTTTTATTTATATTTTCCCTAGTCCGCTCGGCCAAACTCTTGACATTGCTCTTTCTTTCCGCCCATTGTCATCCGAAGAGCAATGGTATGAATCTCTCTCTCTCTCTCTCTCAATACCTCTTGATCTCTCTCGCCCTCTCTCTTGATCTCTCTCGCATATTCTCTATATATGTATTTGCTAGGGTTTGGATCGATGCATTCATCTGCCCTTCACGATTTATGTTCTTCCATTTATGTTCTTTGTGATTTCTTCTTATGATCGATGCCTTCAATATCATTTGGAATTCTGTTCTCTGCGATTTCTGTTTTTCATGATTTCATTTCATTTAGTTTCAATTTCTAGCAGAGAATCGCTTTGTTCGCACTATCTTCTTCTCTTCGATCATTGTGTTTACTCTTTCTATCTACTTCTTATATTTCAATTGTTGTTCATTGAGGCCATATTTATATTTCAATTCTTGACACTTTTTATCTTGATTTTTGAGCATCAATATGTTTTTCAACATATAAAAAAATTGCTACATATATAGGTTAGTGGTGATATATATAGAATTGTGGACCTTTGATTAATTTCATTGATATACCTACAGTAGTTGTTGTGGATTGCAATTGAATTCATTTGGATTGTGTTTAGATTTTGCAGTTGTTGTTAATTTTATTATTCACTTGAGTGTTTCTATTTGTTTTGATTATTGCCTTACATATAGTTCTGTCATGGTAATTATCTAAGTTTTGGAGTAGCCATTGGAAAGAAATTTCTACTTGTTAAGCTTGAGTTAGTTGTTTAGCTTAACAGGCGCTGATACAGGACAAAAGTGGGAAAGCAAGCATTGATATAATGGATATTGTTTCTTTTTAGAAGTATTTTTGCTCTTTAGACTTTTCATTGCAATGTTTGCAATTATAATCAAGTATTTAATATTAGGAAAATAATTTGTGGTGGTGTAATTTCTCTAGTTTTAAATTTGACAAGGCACAAGGAAATGAATTTTTGTTCTCTTCCTTAAATTCAAAACTAATTGCTACCGAGTTTAGACTAAGCCCTTGTTGTTTTTCTTAATTATGTAGGATTTTGTTGTAAAATATGAACTTAAACCAAAATTTGTTGATTGATTCACGACCTTTACTTAGTTTTGAGGTGTATTCGTTATTCTTATTTGAGCTAGAAGATGTAACAAATTGGAAAGACCAGGGAAATTTATATGTTTAGAGATTAGTGTCGTACGATTCTACGACTTGATCCTACGATCCTAATGGTCATGATACGATCCTACCTCTGCTACGGTTTTTAATGCGATCCAGATCAATTTTAATTTTTTGGATCGTGGGATCGTACTGTCCTTCAATTCAGATCACAATTTTAACAACTATGTTTGGGCTACATGAGATTTTTTTTTGCTTGAAGCAAGGTGGTTGGAACTTCTTGGTGGTGGTTTGGAATCCCTTGATTCTTTTATGAGTGTTTGAGATTGAGAGTTGGAGTTGGTAGATATATTCATTGATTTTTTGTATAGCATTGTTTTGTTTGTTTGTTTGTTTGTTTTTTTTTTTTTAAAATTGTTGGTAGGGTAGAGAGGAGTTGTGTAATGAGAAATGTACCAATTATTTATACCCATCCATGTACATACTTATTTGTGTTGGCTATTTTCTGTGTCTTTGCCCGGTTAAGAGTCTCTATCTTTTACATGATCCCACACTTTGGATTTCTCGCTAGATCAAACAATTGCTGAGGGACATGACATGATGATGGGGTTCGGTCCACTACTTCTGACAAAATCTAAAAGGTCTAATGGAGAGAGTCCAAGAGGAACGCAAGATTGAGCTCAAGCATACCCAACTATGAGTAACTAACACTTACCAATTTTCCCTGATATTGATGCAAATTATTGCCATTGGAATATTTGGGCTGAAGAAATTTCCCTTAGCATCCAACTTTTGTGTTTCTCTTCTAGTTCTCACTCTTATATTCAAAGACATTTTGTATATATTACTTACATCTAGGAACAATGAATGAATTCGTTAATTGCTATGCATACCTCTGCAGAAACTCTACTCTAATACAGAGCTCAAAACAATTAGTACAAAATATGCATTGAAAATGGAAACTATTCCTGATTTAAATATGGACTGTGAAGCCATCATGGACAAGTAAGAAAAAACTGATAACCTAGAAAAGGATAATAAAATTGTTCCATTTAATAAAATTTCTAGCAGTAAGGCCATCTACTCCAGTGAGTTTTTTTTTTTAATAAATAAACCAACTTTATTAAAAGGTATCAAGGTGATGCAAAGACTACAAAAGCCAAACGAACTATATACCACGAGAAACTACACAAAACGTGAATAAAGCAAGGAAAAGAACTATGAAGACAAGTCCTCTACAAATTCAACAAAGACAAAACCTGGGTCCACAGACAAGTAACCAACTATGCACCACGAGGAGCATACGCCTCTCCAACCGAACCACCGAACCCGTCTCACCCAAAAACACCCGCCGATTACGTTCCAACCACAGGAGCCACATAAGACAATGGCTAGCCAAGTGCCAAGCTTTCGCCTTCTCTTCCCCACTCCCTCCAACCTAGCTTTGTAACACCGCCTTACAGCCCCTAGTCAACCCAATCCAAACCGAAGAGAGCTACTATAGACATCTAAAGGCGTGAAGCAATCGGATAGCAATAAGCAAATGATCCACCGACCAAGCCCATAACACATGCAACACCAATTGACCAAAATATGCCCACGCCGACTCAAATTATCAATCGTGAGAATACGGCCTAATGCAGCTGTCCACACAAAGAAAGCAACTTTAGACGGACAACCCACCACCCAAACACTCTTCAAAGGGAAAGGCACCCCAACCCTCCCTGTAAGTCTATGGTAAAAAGAGGATACAGAAAACACCCCTCTAGACTTCGGACAATCCCACCTCATAAGATCCTCTCCAACCCCTCTAAACCGAAGCCCATACAAAAAACCCAACAGCCCCAGCACTTACCCCATCTCCCAATCCTGCACATGACGACGTAGAACAACATTCCACACAACCACTTGGCCTTGCATCTGGGCATAAGAATCCACCGTTGCCTCCCGGTCAATGGCAATCCAAAAAAGCAACAGAAACATCACTGCCAATGGCAGCTCCGCACACCACCTATCCCTCAAAAACCGAACCCGCGTCCCCATCCCAACCAAAAAACTTACATTCTTTCAAAACTCCTTCCGTCCCAACCAAATTCCTTTCCATAAACTGCGACGATGCGAATGGGTAACCTCCTCCGTACTCCAATCCCCCCATCCCAAACCATATTTAGCCCCGACCACCTTCCTCCACAACCACTCCCTCTCTACCCCAAACCGCCATAACCACTTCCCCAAAAGAGCCAAATTAAATGAAAGCAAACTCCGGATCCCCAAACCCCCATCGCCTTAGGAGAACAAATCGCCCTGTGCTACAAGATGATAATGGAAGGATTCGACCCTCCTCCCCATAAGAAATCTCTCAGAATTTTTCCAACCTCCGAGCAATTGAACACAGAATAACATGTATCGACATGAAATAAGTGGGGATACTCGAAAGGACACTCTTGATCGGTAACGCGACCTCCTTTCGAAGATATTGTCGCCCACCGCCAAACGATGTTGTACCGTTGTAGACACCCCATTTTTGACCGTCCTCAAGACTTGACGTCACCATTGGAACACTCGGTGATTATCCATGTTCGTGTTCGTTTGGAGTTCCCGGAGTTCTCGGCTCGCGCGCCTTGCCTCAGGACCTCCGAACTTGACCGTTTTGTGTCCGGTGTTGCACCAGACACCTGTGTTTTGCCCTAGAGGGGCAGGGAATGCTTTGTGAGGCATCCCCACATACCACCGGCTGTGGCTAGAGGCCACCGGCTGGCTGGTGTTGCCATCGGCACTATATTGTGCCGGTCGGCACTATTTTGTGCCGGTCGGCACTATTTTTGGCGAAATGACCATTTTGCCTCACGACCACTTTTTACACCGCTTTATGAGATATTTTCAGACAGCTGTATAGTCTTGGTTCCCCTCCATACACGTGTATGGAGGGATGTCCCCTTTAGTTAGCTTAGCTTGTAAGCTTTGCAAGCTTTGTTGCCTATAAGAGGACCACTCCTCTTCTTGGCTTAGGGTTAGAAAATTTTTAGACATTCTTAGATAGACCAAGCTCTGGTTTTTAGGGTTAGGATAGATACACATCCTATCTCTCTCTTTTCCGTTGTGTTCTAGGTGTTTTAGTTCACATTATTGCACTTAAACACCTAGTCTTTCACATTTTCTTGATATTCTCAAAGATCAGAGCTTGTTCTTGAGATTTTTGACTGGTTTGGAGCTCAAGGAAGCAACAACATCAAGCTTGGTGAAGAGGTCTACAAGGGTAAGACACTAGTCCTCTTTTTACCCCATTTTTGCACCTTGTTTTTACCTAGCTTAGAGTTGTTTTTGTGCTTGGTCTTTAACACATAAAAGTTTTGTTTTTTAACCCTCTTTATTGTTTATTAAGAGTGTTTTGCACTTTGGGGAAGTTTGACCTCCTTTAAGCCTTGGAAAGGCCCCATTTTAGGCCATTTTGTGAGAGCTCCGAGACTTTGGTGTTGTTTTCCACCACTGAAATCTTGAGGGATTTCAGTGGTGGAGATGGTTCCATAAAGTCTCCAAAAGGAGAGGGCCACCCCCTCTCCTTGATGTCCTTGAAAAGGGCAAGTTTTGGCCTCCAAAGGAGCACCATGTTTGGTTGTGTGTTGAGCATGTTTGGTTTGTTTTTCATGCTTATATTGCCATGATATAACATGTTTCTAAGTTGGTTTTAGTACTCCTTGCATGTTTTGCATGGTTGCTTCGTAATGCCTTGTATTGCCTTAACTTGCTCTAGGTTTGTATGCCTTCTTTCTAGCATGTTTTAGGCCTAGATCCATGAAGCTTGTATGCTTATTTTAACATGTTTTAGCTCTGTCCTAAGTTGTCTTGGTCAATCTTGGCATGCATCATATAGTCTCTTTACATTTGGCTTGTTGGCCTCAAGAGCATGAAGGTGTAGCATGCCATGCTTGCTTCATTGTTGATGGTTCAGAATCACCTAGCGTGCTATTTCAGACCTTTTGGTGTGCTTGTATGCTTACCTTAGTCGCCCCTTTAACGCTTTGAAAGCATGTCTTGAATGCTCCGTGTTTTGGCCATTTTGCATGCCTTTGTATTTGAGTCATTTAGATGTTATCTAGGTGGTCCTTTGGGCTTAGTTTTACGTGTTAAAACTCTGATTTAGTTGCCTAGGTATTGCCATGAGTGGTTGTGCTAGGTGTGGTTCAAAGCCTCATTGGCTTGCCTTAATGCTTGGACCATTTGCATGCTTTGTTTGGTCTATCTTCGACTTGGTTTAGGACCATGCTTTACATGATTTTCAGAGCTTTACAAAGGCATGCTCATTGTCCTTGTTTAGTATCTGCAAGTGTGCTTGGAGGTTGACATATTCATGCTTATGGCTTAGACCATACCACTTGCATGTGTGTGTGTGTGTTTAGTCTCCATTTCTAGGCACTTTGGCCGCTGATTTTAGGCCAATTAGGAGTAGCCTAATTCATGTTTTAGTCCATTCCATTGCTTGGCTTGTATGCCTCTTTGCTTAGGTTATGACTTAACATGTTTAGCTTGCTTGCATAAATCCATGTTGCATGTTAGATAACATGCTTAGAGTTGCATCACATGAGCATGCATGCTTGGCCTCTTGAAGTGAAATGTGATAGAGGTTGGGCACTTTGTGTGTTTGTTTGGTTGCATACATTTGAAATCAAAGTTGCACACTTTGTTCCTTGGGCCATCATGCATGGAAATGCGTGATTGGTGGTCCGAATCGAGGCACATGCCCTTTTGAGTCAATAACATGATAAGTGGTGTGTATAATGCATAAATACCTTGAATCACATTTCCATGCATGTTGTTGTCCTCTCAGCCGTGAGTTGCGTGTTCTGTAGTGTTAAGTGCCTACCGGCACTATTTAGTGCCGACCGTAGCCAATTGCCACCGATGGTTTCATCCGTGCGGTGGCCTTCTTCTTCACCGGTGGTGCTCTACCCCACTTTGGTATTCCCCAAAGGTTCCGAGAGGCACTCCGACTTTGGCAATCTTCAGAGGAGGATAGCAGAGAAACAGAGGCAAATCATGCATGACAATGCGATTCCGAGCCACCCCGAAAGGTCAGATTTGGTCCTCATCCCGAGGCGATTTATCGCTTAATTAGATTAATTATGTTATTTAATTAATTTAGTTGATTTGTAATATTTTAATTAGCTTATGAGTTAATTAATTTGTATATTCTTTCGGTCCCTCCGAGTGAGGGCGCATTTGTAATAAGTGTGTGTGAGTGGGTGTATGTCTTCCAACCCCCATTTCTTTCTCCCTTTTATTTACCCGCTTTCGATGGTAGATTAGGGCATACTTATTTTAGCATACCTTATGCAATGCATGCGTGCATTCATGCATTTGTTTACATACATCGGGCTCGGCACATCATGCAAACTGCATTGTACTTTCAATTCCAAATTGAATACGTGATAGTTGTTGCATTTCATGTGCCATGTTTAGGGTCACCGAGCTCGCCTAGATTACGCCCGTATGCGATGCATTAATCACTTAACATGAACTAGGTCATGCATGTTTGCTAACCGGTTGTTGTTTTTGGCACGAGTACGATGTAAGTTTTATGCTTAGCATACCACATGCGGTGAATGTTGCCATGATAGTATGCTTACCATGTGGCTAAATGCTTACATGAGATAAATCTCAATGCTCGTGGGTGGAGGTTGATTGCCCGAGTTGGAACAACTCGTTGAAATCCATATTTTAGCCTACTTAAGTAGCAAAATCTAACACGCTTTTCGAGACAAAACGGATATGCAATGTTTATTTCCAAGTTAGGCAATCCAATTTATACTTCGTGTTGTGCGATCACATAGTAATTCTAGGTCAAATAACCTAATAAGAACGCATAAAGTTTTCAAAACGGATATCACGGTTAGTAGAGGTCGGTTCTGGCGAAGGGGGTGCTCATAGTCGACCTTCCCGATCGTATCCAAGCTCCCGAGCCAAGACCACTTTGGTGATGACGGACATGTGGCCTTCAAGACCGAAGTCGGTTTCCTAAATTTCCCATTTTTAAATATTTAGGTGGCGACTTCAGACCGCAAAGCAATCCATGTTTGGCACTACTTTTCAAAAATCTGCTTTTCTCAAACGATTTGCCGATTTGGACTCCTTGGTTCAGATTTAAACCGACACAAAAGGAGTCCGAACTATATGGCTGGGTCCTCGCGGCTTGTTACACCTGTCCACCACTCCATCTCACACCAGAGCCTTAAAAGATGCTCCCAAAGGTAACCCCAATAGGGTGGGTAAGGCCACTATCTTACAACCAAGGTTTTAAAAGCGTCAGCAATCATTGCAGACGAGCACGTAACGCCATGCATGAACGACAGGTAGTTACCGCCACTGCTATGTACCATGGCAGGATTGAGATTCACAAGTGTATCGGCCGTAGAGGCTGCTATAGGGGTCGTAACGGTGCCGTAACGTCTTGTTACGCACCGTTACGTAACAGTTCCGAATTGCTTCTTTCGAAAAAACACAACAAAAAAAAAGGTTGAAAATGAGAGAAGAGAGATAGAGAGAGAAGAGGGAAGATGAAAAGTGAAGATATAGGAACAAGAGATAGAGAGAGAAAAGAGGGAAGATGAAGAATATGTTATTGATTTGTTGAAGCTGTAATACCTATCCTATTCTACTCAGCTGCTATCACTCAACTATTTTGTTTGTATATGTCTATCTATATATTATTTGATAATAATAATAATAATAATAATAATAATAATAATAATAATAGTAAGTGTGGTCATTATCTATTTGGCTTGATTAATATATACATATATATATATATATATTTAGGCTTTTATTTATTCTCTTACTTTTGTCATTGTTTATCCTATATATAATAGTTAGTAATTGATTTTTGTATAATATAAAACCATTAATTATTAAAATAAAATGTAAAAAACTCATTTATAGTGATTTAAAAATATGAAATATATTGTATCAAACTTAAAATTTATAAAAATTGATCAATATTTATTTTAAAACTCAATAAATATGATCATGGAAAAAATGTATTGGTAAGTTTTTTTTTCTAATTGTGCGAAAAATAAAAAAATTCATGGTTCCGCATTACCTCAAGCATGCTATTTACCTTTACATCCTCGCATCGCAATCGTACACCGCCATCATTACTACGATCAAGAACCGCTTCTCAAAACCTTGCTTACAACCCAAAATTGCACCAATATAGAAATACGTGGCACGGACCCAACCAAAATCAACTCGACTTTCCCAAATTCACCAAGACCCGAGACCGCCACAAAACAGAGAAGAACACACCTTAAATAACCAACCTGACTCTCCTCCGCGCCACAAAAAATAAGAGCATCATCCGCATAAAATAGGTGAGACACCACTAAAGTAGTAGTTTGCGCCATACCCACCTCAAAACCCGTCAAAACACCTCTCCAAACTGCAGTAGATAACAAGCGCTCCAAAGCCTCTATAATTAGAATAAACAATAAAGGAGACGAAGGGTCACTATCAGAACCCCTATGAGTCGGGAAAATCTCGCATCCCATTCACTAGAACAGCATTCTAACCGCCGATATACAAAATCAATCCACTTCCTCCACCGCTCCCCATACGCTCCAGCATATACATCAAAAACAGCCAATTCACATTATCATATGCCTTCTCAATATCTAACTTACAAATAAGACCAACACCCCCCTGCCAAATTCGCGAGTCAACACACTCATTTGCTACCAACACAGCATCCAGAATTTGACGCCCCCACAAAGGCATTCTGGACTTATACACCAAATTTCTCCAAGACCTACAACTCGTTAGCTAAAACTTTCGCCAAGCTTGTAAACACTCCCCAACAAAGCTAATGGGTCGGAAATCTTTTATATCCACCGCCCCACCCTTTTTAGGAATTAACGCTACAAAAGTTGCATTAAGACTCCTTTCAAACTCCCTGGACTGATAAAACTGAGCAAACAAAGCTAAGACATCTGTCTTGACCACTTCCCAACACCGCTGGAAGAAAAGCATAGTAAAACCATTCGGGCCTGGCGCCTTATCCCCAGACATTTTCTGAAGAGAACCTCCTCCTCGGAAAAAGGCCGTTCCAGCATTTGACTGTCCGCCTCTGAAAAAGCATAAAACTGAACACCATCCAATCTTGGCCTCCAAATTCCATCCACCCTTCGAAACAAATACTGGTAAAAGCCCACTATGCCCTCTCTCACATCCTCCTCTGACGATAACAACACCCCATTAACCCACAACTTCCCAACTTGATTAACCCGATGATGAACATTCGCCATATGGTGAAAATATTTAGTATTTCAATCCCCATCTTTCAACCACAAACATCACGACCGCTGGCGGTAACTAATCTTCTCCATATGAGCGACCTGACCATACTCGTGTCTTACCCCCTCATGGACTGCCAACTCCTCAGCAGTCAAGCTACTAGCTACGTCCTTAGCATCTAACTCTTGCAATACAACCAAAAGATTAGCCTTTTGAGTCTCTATCTGGCCAAACACCTCCTTATTCCATCTACGTAAGTCGGCCTTTAAAAGTTTTAATTTTTGAGCCAATATGTAACTAGGATCTCCCATGACATCATAGCCTTCAGGACGACTTCTCGTGGGCCTCATCGTCATGCTTCGACTCAATTTGTCACGGTTCAGAATCAACCAAAGAGCCCAAATCCGCAAATCGCTTTGAGAAAACAGATTTTTATAAAGAAGTGCCAAACATGGATCGCTTTGCCAGACATGAGTCGCCACCTAAATATTTATTTTGGGGAATTTAGGAAATCCCGACTCGCTGCCTAAGGCCACGTGTCCGGCTATTACCAAAGTTGCCTCGCTCGAACTTGGGTACGATTGGGAAGGTCACTGTGAGCATTCTCGCCGATCAAAGATCGGCCTCTACTAACCATGATATCGAAGTTTTGAAAACATTATGCTCTTATTCGGTTATTAGCCTAGATTTACTATGTGATGCACAGCATACAAGTATAGACTGGATCGCCTGAATTGGAACGAAACATCTCATGTTTGTTTTGAAAACGGTTTGCTACTCACAAGTAGGCTAAAATGTGGATTTGCCACCCTCAGGTGGGCTTAGAAAACATGGTGATTTGCCACTATCAAGTGGGCTTAAAACTCGCAATCAATGAATTGTTTCAATTCAGATAATCCAACCTCCACCCACAGGCATTCAGGCAGTTATATCACATAAGCACTTAGCCTCATGGTAAGCATGCTATCACGGCAGTCATTCACACACATGCAAGGATGCTAAAGCATAAATATTTACGAGTACTCTAAGCCAAAATGTAAACTAGTTAGTAATCAATGCATGATCCTAGTTCATGTCAAGATGGCTAATGCAACGCATGCAAAATGCAACTAAGATAGGCTCGGCTATTCTAAGATGGCATGTGAGATGCTACAATTAACACGTATTCAACTTGGAATTGAAATACAATGCAGTTAGCATGATCACGAGCCCGTGCATGCAATACATATGAATGATGCAAACATGCACAGCATAAGGATGCTAATTGAAATATGTCCTAATACTAACCATCATAAGCGGTTAAATAAAAGGGAGAAAGAAATGGGGGTTGGAAGACATGCATCACACACATGCACGCTTATTACAATTGCGCCCTTGCTCGGAGGGTCCGAAAGAATAATACAAATTAATCAACTAACAAGCTAATTAATTATTTACATAACCACTTAACTAATTAAACAAATTAACTAAGCTATGGAAAGCAGTAAAAGGCCTTGGGAAGAGGGATGAATGTATGCATGCTCGGCTCCGCTCGGAAATCCATCGCCATGCCATAGTTGCCTCTGTTTACACTGCTCTGCACCTCTGAGGACTGCACAAGTCTCAAATTTGCTTCTGAAATACTCCTCAGAGACACCCCATTTTTGACCGCCTCAAGACTCGGACGCCACCGCTTGAACACTCTGATTACCCATGTTTGTGTTCGCTTGGAGTTCCTGAGTTCTCACAGGCAAGCCTTGCCTCGTGGCCTCGAACTCGACTGCTTGTGTTTGGTTTTGCACCAAACACTTGTGTTTTGCCTTGGAGGGCAGGAATGCTTTTTGAGGCATCCCCACACCACCACAGGGCTAGAGGCCACCGGCTGGCTATAGTTGCCACTGCACTTTTGACAGCCGACCTGCACTAAGTTTTGTCAAAATGACACTTTTGCCTACGGACACTGCAGCTTGCTTTATGAGATATTTTCATACAATCAGAGTGAGTTTATTTCCTCCATACACGTGTATGGAGGGATGAGCTTGCTTGGTGACTAAGCTTGTAAGCTTTTTGCCTATAAGAGAAGGACTTCTTCTTGGCACAAGGGTTACAAAAAGTTGGAGAGATTCTAGACATTGTTTAGACAGACCAAGTTCTCGGTTTTAGGGTTAGAGTTACATATACCCTCTATATCTATCCTTCTTCTTGTAAGACTAGGTGTTTTGTGCCTTACTATTGCACATAAACACCTAGTGTTTCACCTTCTCCTTGTAACTGAGGTTCTAGGAGCTGTTTTTTTAAGTTCTTGACTGATTTGGAACTCAAGGGACCAAGCACAACAACCTTTGTGAAGAGGATCATCAAGGGTAAGAAACTAACTTTATTTACCCCATTTTTGCATTCCATTTTTGTCTACTTTTAAACAGTTTTTGTGCTTAGTCTATAACACATAAAAGTTTTGTTTTTAGGCCCTCTCTATTGTTCATTAAGAGTGTTTTGTGGTTTGAGCAAGTTTGACCACTCTTAGACCTTGAAAAGGGACTTTTTTGTGCTATTTTGTGAGAGATCCGAGATTTTGGTGATAGGATCTCTTCACCACTGAAATCTTGAGGGATTTCAGTGGTGAAGAGCATGCCTTGAAGTCTCCGAAAGGGGAGGGCCACCCCCTCTCCTTGATGTCCTTGAAAAGGGCAAGTTTTGCCTCTTGAGAGAGCACCATGCTTGAGTGTGTGTTGAGTATGTTTGAGTTGTTTTCCATGCTTATATTGCCATGATATAACATGCCTCTAAGTTGGTTTTGGTCTCCTATGCATGCTTAGCATAGTTGCCTTATAATGCCTCTTATTGCCTTAACATGTCTAGGAAGTGTGCCTCTATTTCTAGCACGTTTTAGACTTGTGTTTGCAAAGCTTGTATGCTTATTTTGCCATGGTTTAGCTCTGTCCATGGTCGTTTGGGTCAATCTTGACATGCTTTGTATAGTCCCTTTGTATTGTAGCTTGTATGCTTCAAGTAGGTGCATGTGTAGGATGCATTGCCTCCATGTTTTCAAGGGTTTGGAACCCTCTTACATGCTATTTCAGACCTTGTAATGTGCTTGTATCCTTGCTTTAGTGGTCTTGTTAATGCTTTAGGAGCATGTGTTGTATGCCCCTTTGTTTTGGTTTCAATGTATGCCTTTGATTTAATGACTCTTAGATGCCATCTAAGTAGCCATTTGGCTTTGTTTTGACATGCTAGAAACCTGTTTTAGGTTGATTAGTGCATGCCATGTATGTGTGTACAAAGTGTGGTTTGATGCCCTATTGACTTGCCTTAAGCCTAGGCCATTCGTATGATTTGTTTGGCATGCTTCATTGCATGATTTGGCATCATGTTTAACTTGAATTTCAGAGCTTTAAGTGCATACTAGTTGCCCATGTTTGGCCTCTTCAAGTGTGCATGAGAGTTGCTTTTGTATGCCTAAGTCTTGAGCCTTAACACTTGCATGTGTGTGTGTGCATTTGGTCTCATTTTCTAGGCACTTTGGCCATTGATTTTAGGCCCATTTTGAGTTGCCTAATTCATGTATAAGTCCATCCCTCTTGTGGTTTGCATTCTTGCATTATATGCTTGTTCGTATGCTTGCATAGACACATGGCATTGTACATCTTGCATGCCTAGATGACATGCTTAGGTTTGCACCACATTGCCACGCATGCCAACCCTCTTGAAGTGAGTTTGGTAGGGGTTTGGCACTTTTCTGTGCCTATGTGTTTTGCATGCATTTGAAAGTGAAGTTGCACTCTTGGTTCTTAGGGCCATCATGCATGGAAATGCGCGATTGGTGGTCCGGGAATCGAGGCACATGCCCCCTTGAGTCAATGACATGATAGGAAATGTGTTTGGTGCATAAATAGCTTGGATTGTATTGCCATGCTTGTTGTTGTCCTCTGCTGCTGTGGTCTGCAGGTTCTGCAGGAATTTTGTGCCGACCGGCAGCCAATTGGCAGCCGATAGCTTCATTTAGTGCCGGTGGCCATATCTTTTAGCCGGTGGTTCTCTTCCCCAGCCGGTGGTACTCCCCAATGCCCTGAGAGGCACTCCTGGGATTTTGGCAATTTTCTGAGAAGGATAGCAGGGAAAACAGAGGCACACTTGCATGACAGTGCGATTCCGAGCGAGTCCCGGGCACGCGCATGCATCGGACCCTCATCCCGAGGCCATTTACTGCTTAATTAGATTAATTAATTTATTTAATTAATTTAGTTAATTTGTAATATTTAATTAGCTTGTGTAGTTAATTAGTTATTCGTTGGATCAGATATTATTTTGGTCCTCCGGTGAGGGCGCAATTGTAATAAGTGTGGGTGAGTGGGTGTATGTCTTCCAACCCCCATTTCTTTCTCCCTTTATTTACCCGCTACAATGGTAGATTAGGCACGCCTATTTTAGCATACCTTATGCTACGCATGCGTGCATTCATGCATTTGTTTACATGCATCGCTCGGCACATCATACAAACCGCATCGTACTTTCAATTCCAAATTGAATACGCATCAAATAAAGTGCATTTCACATGCCATCTTTAGGGTTAGCCGAGCCTACTCTAGATTGCATCTATGCTCGTGTTGCATTAGCCACTTAACATGAACTAGGTCATGCATATTTGCTAACCGGTTATTGTTTTTGGCACAGTACGATGTAAGTGTTTACGCTTTTAGCATACCACATGCGCGGTGAATGTTGCCATGACAAGATGCTTACCATGCGCTAAGTGCTTACATGAAATAAACTGCTTGAATGCCCGTGGGTGGAGGTTGGACTGCTTGAGTTGGAATAGCTCATTGAACTGTGTTTTAGCCTACTTGCGGGTAGCAAATTAATTGTTTTCAAAACAAACGGATATGCAATGCTTATTTCCAGATTAGGCAATCTAGTCTATACTTTTGTTGTGCGATCACATAGTAATTCTAGGTTAATAACCGAATAAGAACGCATAAAGTTTTCAAAACGGATATCACGGTTAGTAGAGGCCGGTCTTCGGATCGCTAAAGGGGGTGCTCATAGTCGACCTTCCCGATCGCACCTAAGCTCCGAGCCAAGACCACTTTGGTGATGATTTTACATGTGATTTCTAGCACCGAGTCGTGGTTTCCTAAATTTCCCATTTTAAAATATTTAGGTGGCGACTCAGAACCGCAAAGCACCATGTTTGGCACTACTTTTTCAAAAATCTGCTTTCTCAAACGACGGTTTGCGGATTTGGACTCTTTGGTTTAGATTTAGAACCGCGACACAAAGGGAGTCCGAATCAGCGCGAGGTCCCTCATGACGTGCTACGCTTCGCACTGCTGGGGATTTTAGAGAGCTTGACTCAACTCGTGATATCCTGCTTTTGACTACACTTATGTGTTTCTTGCATTGCATGTGCATTGGTGCGCCTAGGACACCGTGTTGGTCATCCGCTATTCCCGAGTGGTTTGCGAGTCTTGTGTTGTCAAGGCATGTCCATAAGGTCGACCGGCTATGCTCGCCAAGATGGGAACACAAACCTGTTTTACTGGGCACCCTTGGACCATTCGACCTAGTGCATATTCGAAATCCATAGTGACTATTCCAAACCAGGACAAAGTTGCTTACCCGATATTAGGTTGTTTGAAGCCGCCATGTAGTGAAACCCTAGCTCCTGACAAAATAGGACATGGAAACCCTACCCCAACATAGGGTGTATTGGCTCTCATTTACTTGCTATATGCTTTTAGAGTGTATCTCTACAGGGAATGCATATACCAGCTATGTAGTCCGCTGATCCGGCCAAGGGCACCAAGACGTCGATTTTGAGAATCGCTTATATCTCATGTACGATTCATATTTGGGATGGATTTTGGAGAATGGTTCGAGTAGAGTGCAGCTTGTTCGACCACCGTGTTTGATCTGTCTGAAATAAATGTCGCTTGTTTTCCGCTTTCAGCCAGAGATTCAGAGGGTCGATCCGCAATGCCTAGTGCCTTCTTCTTGCCGAGGCGTAATCAACATGACGCAGAACTCGGAAGAGATTGTGGTCATGACGGCCGCTGAGTCAGAAACCACCCCACGTAATGATACTATCAAGGATATGCCGCGACCCGCCAGTGTCGCCTCACCGCACACCCAACTGGACCCCCGCTTCTATCAGCTCGCGAACCCACTACATTCGAAAGTTAATGGGAATGATAGGCGATCTCCAGAGGTCCGTGGCGGATCTTGCTTACTAATGTCAACTCGCCACCGGTTGCACTGTGATGTTGAAATTTCGAACCCTGTGAGCCCCCGCCATCGGGCGGATTGTGATCGAGCTCAATCAGTCGGAGGTGACCTCTACCCACAATAGTGATGTACCAATACCGACCCAAACCTCTCATCAGGCTGAGGCCAGAGGCAAAGACAAAGTGAAGGTAGATGCCGACCAGAGAACAACTGGCTGTAAGCGCCCAGCTTTGAAAGCCGGGAATGAGCAAACAACAGTATCCGTGATTGTAACCAAAATTGTGGATGATGTTTTCCACTACCGAGGGCGCTCCAAATAATCAGAGAATCGACAGCCCCGCCATGCCAAGACAGCTTCTCCCGCTCCCACTTTGCATTTGAAAGAATCAGAATCTAAGGCCGCACCACGACCCATTCGCTAGTGCATCTAGCAAGAGTGTTCAGTTCAAAGTACCGCCCGAGGGCGCAGGCCTTCCATCCTCTTTACATGCCTTTGTCTAGGCACTGATCTTGACCAAAAGGCATCTTACACCCCTCGATCCTAAGCCACTCCCAAACCCCTTCCAAAGCCATGATGCCACTCAAGATCAGGCGTATTCACCAACACCGCCATGCTACGGATAATCGCTCCGCCACACGAGGTACAGGATTTGATTGACAACAAGATTATCCTCCCGTCCACCACGGCCAAATCAATCACTACAGAGTTCCTAGAGTACAAGGACACAGATACGGAGGACACAGACATCGTGGAGTATATAATCGCCAGTGAATTGCTCAAGGCGGCTTGGTACATTTTTTTTTGGATGTATGCTTGGCACGTATTTTGAGCATTCGCGAATCTTGGTCTTGCACATTCTCGACTTGGGTGTCGAGTCATTTTTTATTTTGTTTTGAGCCCTGCCTCATTGTTTTGAGTCACCTTTTGCTTAAGGGTCTGCCTAATTGTAATGAGTCACCTCTTATATAGAATACCGTGTGGCTTCGGGTTGTTGCCTCAAGCACCGCCTTGTTTTGTAAATTACTTTTTGTTTTCTTGAGTCCGTCATTGGAGCCAGCTTTTACATCCGGGAACCTAAATGAACAAAATATGGCTAATGGGTTTCCATGTTTATTGATTGTGCGGCTGACAGCGAGAATTGAATGGGGTGACAACAAGATTCCGCCGCTCTTTTGGGCCTTAAAAATCATTGCTTTGACCTAAGTTTTTCAAAACTTTTTCAAGCATCATGGTGAAACGAAGAGGAAGGAATTCCTGGTTTTACAAAGTTTTGATCATTTTGAAAGAAAGAGAGGCATGCTAAGCCCTTAATGATTCAAATCATGCTTGTTAGTGTGAGTAACCGAGAAGGACCCTTGCCCGATCCAGATCGGGTTCCACTATTTTCAATACGGGCGATTTGTCGCTTTTAAAAACTTTCAAAACAAATGTTTTGTGCGGTCTTGCAAAGACTGTGGAGTCGCCTTGAGATTATGCAATTTTAGGATCGCCTCACCGTGAATCGACTCTCCATTTTCCAAACCTTGACCGCATCTAGAATTTAGTTATCACGCAAGGCCTGTGGAGGCCGCATTTGAAGCGCCTCGATCAAGAGGCACCGTAATCTGAGCAAAAGATTAGAGTTCGCCAAAAGAAGTTTACAAAGCAACTATGATGGAATTTCCGCAAAGCAGTCGCAATACTATTCTCCTAAAAGGGAGGCTTCAATCTCAAAACTGCAGACATGGATTTGTTATATTTTTACCCTTTGAGAGGCTCACGGGCCGAAACCCTAAGGGCTACCTGTGCAAAAGTTAGAGCAAAAAAAAAAAAAAGAAAAAAAAAAAAAAAGAAAAAAAAGAAAAAAATTCAAAGATACAAAAATGCAAAAGGAAAAGAAAAGAAAAATGCAAAAAAAAAGAAGAAGAAGAAAAAGGAAAAAAAAGAATAGAAAAAAAGAAAAGAAAGATGAACAAAGTCGTAAGGTCGAAAACCCGCAATAGGCGCTGGCAAAAGTAGAGCATAAAAGGAAAGGTTAAATACCCGAGTGTACCTTAACCCTAACCACGTAAGGCTTGATTCCTATGTTTGAGATACGAGGCAACTTCATCCAAGTCCAAATTTAACGCTTATAGCGTCAGCCATGTAATGGTTTTGATCACTTGTGCCTTCTTCCTAACTGATGTTCTTGGTTGTAATGACCGAACTACGGATCAACTTCCTCCTAAAACCCACCACCAACGCCTCAAGGTGATCAGGTCCATATATTGCTTAGGTCGCTTTCGCCTCTCCGCGCCCGGAGCTCGGTCGATCAATCGTTGTTGAGCATGTCATGCATTGAAAAACAAGGGCAACTTTCCGCTGTCTCAAGATTGCCATAAAGATTGCCCCGAAGTTGTCAGCTTAAAACTAGGGGCAACTTTCTGCTACGCGCCTTCGCTAAGGGCAATTTTCCCAAATTGTCTCCGATCCGAGGTTGCGATCTCGAGGGTAGGTTCTCAGGCTTGTTGAGCATTGACCATTTGCAAAAATAGTTTTTGAAAATTTTAATGAGGTTGACTATTTTCTTGAAAACAATTTCATTTTCCAAAATTGACCATGTTTGGACCCAAAAGGAAAACTTTCAAAGGCTTACAACCGGCTTGCATGATTTTGAAATCAAAAATTGCCCAAGTGCGCTAATCTGACGTTCATTTTGATTAAAACTGTTTTAGAAAGAAAACATAGAATGGGCAGAGTAATGAACTAGGGGCACAGTCAAGTCAGGTGTTCTGTTTCTCCCTTGTCATCAACGCACTCGCTTTTAAAGGCACTCTATTTACCGTATGAATAGCCGCTGCTAGTCAGACGAAAGCATGAATCCCCGCTTATTCATCTATCAACCACCCAGTGAGGGATATAAAATGAGAGATTAAAGAATAGAGAGGTGTGAGTTGAGAGAGAAGTGAGAAAAGGGTTTTCAGAGAAAACCGAAATTCGAGGGGGCCGAAGCCACGGAGAATCACACAAATCAGAAGGGTGGGAAATATACCCAAAAAACCTGCCCTCGAGATCCGAGGTCCTTTTGGTTTCCTAAAAAAAATGTGTGTTTAAAGTGCGTGTCTTTTTGATTTGTCGGCCCCAACTTGGTTCCTCATGGAGTCTTTTTCCGAGTGTGTCTCTATTGTGTTTAGGTCAGGCGCCTTCTTTCTGTATTTGAGTTCTCCGACGGACGTCCAAACAGTAGGCTCGAGCACCAGTTAAAAACCTCTTTACCTCAAGATCGCCTCAGGTTTCGTAATGCCGTGGCCATTCTCCACATCCACGAGATAAGAGAAGAAATGGAAAATTTGGGACGTCCGAGTGTGTTTCAATTTCATTACCGCCGTGATCCGCTTGTCGACAATGTTTGTTCAAAGTTTGTCAGGTGCGTAACGAACCAACATCGAAGTTGTGAGTCAGATGCACGATCCCCAAAGCCAGAATGCGGCTATTTGCCAAGTTTGAGCAAGGATTTGTCCGGTTGCTTTGTCATAGTTGGTTGGTTATCCGAGTATTACAAAGGTAAATGCTCCATTTTCAGACAACAAATCAAATTTCATTTACATTGAGGTGTAATATGATGCAATGCAGTGCGAAGTATGAGATATGTAAACATAACACTTTTCAGATAAAAAGTTTGTTTTATATAATCTCTTTCAAGTACATAGTTTGAGAAAAGAAACCCGCCATTATAAAGACATAGTACTCTATCTACAAAAAAGAGAAAAGTACAAGAAAAGAAATAAAGAAAAGAAGCAGCAAGAATCATCATCATCAGCAGTAGGCCTCACGCCTAAGGGTCCCCGCCTCTTCCTCAAGGTATATAAAAGCATCGCTTGAGCTGCCACTATCGGAGCCCGAGCCCGAAGCCATTCCGCCTTCGCAAATGACTCCGTCTCGCCCGACTCACCATCTCCTCGAACTGGAGTCATGAGTCGCCCCACGTGACCACGCCCCTCTAGTACGAGGGAATATCCCGCCATCCCGGTAGAGAGGGGAGGCTCACCGGAGCAAAGCCACCCATCGGAGGGATCGAAAGGAGGTCGAAAATATAAAAGAACAAACACATCGTAAAACTGCAGGAGCGCTTTATCAAGATGTAATGCAAGATATGAGTATGCGGTGTGAATGCCGTGGAGGAGTTTATCAAGATGTAACGCAGCGAATACAAAGGTGAATGCCGTGAGCAGCTTATCGCTGCGTAATGCGCAGTATAAGTACAAAGCGTGTGAATGCCGTGAGCAGCTTATCAAGATAGAATGCGCAGGCGAATACAAGTAGGTGAAAGCCGTGAGCGCCTATCGCGTAATGCAAGCAGTATAAGCACAAAGGTAAGGCCGTGAGTGGTTTATCGATTTTTGCAAGATAGCAGACAGCGTAAACAGAAAGTATGATTTGAGACCTGCGGGTGAGGAACATACCGCAAAGTCAGAACGGCCAAAGGCCGAGAGTCCGTCAGCATCCCCATCGTGGAGGCATTCACTTCCACAAACCGACGGTATACTCGAGGAAGCTCAAAAAGTATTAAATACATCAAGATTCGATATCTCAATGAACTCAAATGAAATAACAATGCAAGATGCAGAATAAAGTAATACATACCTGAGGCAAGTCAGAATACTACCAACTCTGGCCACCGAGGAGGAGCAACGACATCTCGTAGGTCTCCCCACCTGCCTCAGAAGTCAACATGGTAGGCGTAGCGCCTGCCCTCGCCCCTTCAGACTTTCCGCCGCGAAGCTCGAGCCTTCAGGACGACCCCACTCGCCTCGCCGCCGGCTTGGCGCCAAGGGTCTCACCGGATCACCGGAGCCCCGCCAAAGGCCGATCAAGAAGGTCCGGACGCATCGAGTAGTCGCCGCCGGCATTCCACGCCCACGCCCACCAAGGGTGTAGTCCTCCATCCGCCGGAAGTCAGACTTTCGCCTCATGCGCCGGATGGATTGAACTATTCGCCCGCAACTTAGGGTTCGCGATGAAACGCCACCTGTGCAATACCAGTTCGGCGATCGGGCCTCCAGAGAATCCAGAGCGCGAGGTCTTGGCGGCACCGCATACCGATTCAGATTATCACCGTAATGGAGCCTACTACCGCCTGTGACTCAAATGAAATACAATTGATTATCTATCGATGCAGAATATACCGAAGCGGTTTAAACGACCATAAGTAAAATGTACCTCTGGGGGTGATGGTGCTCAAGAAACGGCGGAAGAAGCTGTGTCCCGGCCTCGGACGCATCATCAGAACGACGAGAAAAGGGATTTATCAGAGGTCTTCGTTTCCCAGATCGCTCTAGCTCGAAAGTAGGTATAGACCCACAACCGCAAAGAAGACGATGTCGTAACATTTATCGTAAAAGCAGATACGTGTAAAGCGTAAAGGCAGAGCCGTTAGTTGTGCAAAAGGTATTGGATTGGACAGTCGCAGAACAAGGTATGTAAGTATAAAGCAGAGTATGCGGTGCCGTGTACAAGATACAAGAATTGTAAAGGCATAACAAAGGTCCAAAGGTATGCATTACGTAATAGTACAGTAATGTAAATGTAAAGGTAGAAGAAGACATACTCCTGTGCTCGCCAAGAGGCCTCCTAGCAATTGCCCACCGCCACGAGAGATCGAGCCATATAACTATAAGGGTGAAGCTACTTCAACCATATCGCACAATCCTCTCGACGTCCACCAAAGGCTGAAAGTAGGCAAGGCACTGGTTCGCCGGCAAGAAATGGTAGTCCCCAAGAAAAACATGAGGAAGCAAGGCATATCTCTCACTGCCTCTGCTCATCTGAGTCAGATCCACCAAAGATGGTTCAGACTCAAACCAACCTCGAATCCAGAGTACCCATTTAACTCAGAATAACGCCATGGGGACCCCGCCACGCTCGACTCGATTTTGTTATGTTCTCAATCTCGAACCAAAGAGTCCAACCGCAAATCGCTTTGAAGGAAAAAACAGATTTTTGAAAGAAGTGCCAAACATGGATCGCTGCCAGATAACGTAGTCGCCACCTAAATATTTTAAAATGGGAAATTTAGGAAACCCCGACTTAAGGCCGAAGGCCACGGTCCGGCTATCACCAAAGTTGGCTCGAACTAGGGTACGATTAGGGAAGGTCACATCGTGAGCACCTCTCACGGCCAAAGACCGCCTCTACTAACCATGATATCTGCTTTTGAAAACTTTGTGAGTTCTTATTCCGATTATTAGCCTAGGTTACTATGTGATGCTCGCAAAGAAACAAGTATAGACGGGCCGCTCGATTGGAACAAAACATTTCATGTTTGTTTGTTTGAAAATGGTGTGAAGGTGCTACCCGCAGTAGGCTAAAATGCGGATTTGCCACCCTGTGGGCTTAGAAAACATGATTTTGCCACTATCTAGTGGGCTTAAAACAAACAACAATGTATTGTCCCAATTCAAATAACTCAACCTCCACCCACAGTGCATTCAAGGCGCTTATATCACATAAGCATATAGCCTCATGGTAAGCATGCAATCATGGCAACACTCACATCGATGCAAGTATGCTAAAGCATAAAACTCACCTAGTACTCCAAGCCAAAACAAAAGCTCATTAGAAATCCATGCATGATCCTAGATGTGTTGAAATGCCTAATGCAACACATGCAAAATGCAACTAAGATAGCAGCTCCTTATTCTAAATATGGCATATGAGATGCAACACTATCAAGTACTCAACTTGGAATTGAAATACAGATGCAGCTTAGTATGATGCGCCGAGTCTATGCGGCAAAAACAGATGAATGATGCAAACATGTCATTACATCAGATGCTAATTGAAATATGCCCTATATCTAACCATTCAAAGCGGTAAATAAAAGGGAGAAAGAAATGGGGTTGGAAGACATACATCACTCACACACCCTTATTACATTTATGCCTCGCACGTAGGGTCCTAATAAAATAATAATACAATCAATAAAAGAATATACAATCAATAAATATACAAATTTCTAATTAATTAACAAATTAATTACGTAAAAGTAAATCGCATGCAAGCCGTGGACCGCTTTGCCTCGATGAATGGTATATGTCATGGCGCAGAAATCCATCGATGCCCCGATTAGCCTCGCTTGTAATTTTCTAAATGCGTACCTCAAAAGTTGTTGATTGTTGATTTTGCCGCAACAGAGAGCGTGAAAAGGGCATAGCAATGTATTTCACAAATATATGCATGCCTCGATCCTCGTGCCACCAATCACGCACATCGATGCATGATGGCCGAGGAATCGAATTGCACAACTCAATATGTGATGAATGTATATGAATGTCACAACAAAATCTAACTCTATCATGGGTAATCCCGGAGTGTCGGTGACTTGGGAATTGAGACCCGCTCCATTCTGAGTAGTACGTAACGCCTCATTTCCGTGCAAAATGCATGGTATGCATGAAATGCAACTAATATACAACCTAGCATGCACGATGCTATGAAAATGAGATGAAATGAGAAGCCGGTAAATGCGGCACACGGCACGCAAACCGAGGCGATGGCATGAAATGCAAAGCGGATAAAACAGAAAGTTAAAATGCGGCACACGGCACGCAAAACCGAGGCGATGACAAAATGGAAATCGGATATAATCGGCGCCAAACGCACCCACAGCGCACGCAAATCGAGGCGGCGATGATGAAAGAATGAAAATCGGTAAATGGCAGCTCAAACGCGCGCTACAGCGCCGCAAATCGAGGCGGCGATGAAAGAATGAAAATCGATAAACCGGCGCTCAAACGCGTGCGCCACACGCGCAAACCGAGGCGATGATGAAAGAATGAAAATCGATAAACCGGCAGCCAAACGCGTGCTCATGACAAAGCGCAAATCGAGGCGATGATGAAAGAATGAAAATCGGATAAACCGGCAGCCAAACGCGCGTCCACAGCGCCGCAAATCGAGGCGATGATGAAAGAATGAAAATCGGATAAACGCTGCGTGCCCACAGCCGCGCAAATCGAGGCGATGATGAAAGAATGAAAAACGGATAAAACCGGCGTTTCAAATGCGCTCGCGACACGCAAAACCGAGGCGATGATAAAATGAGACGAGATGGCATACGGAATGCAACGATGGGCTTACACCAATATGGGAGAGCCTCACCACTCACATAGGAGGCCGCTTGATAAAACAAAGTCGTTGAACGCGTGTCCGCGACACGCAAATCGGGCAATGATGTAGAAGCATGAAAATGCAAATTGGGCTTACGCCAACATGAGATAGCCTCAACCACGCCACATAGGTCATTTAATGATAAGATGCGAGGTGCCCATTGGCACGCAAACCGAGGCAATGCAAAATGATACAAATGGCATGGGAAATGATATGCAAGCATGGCAATGGAATTTCAGCACCTAAATAAAGGGGAAAACAGCCCCTAAACAATTCAAATGACACTCAAGCATGCATTCATCCCGAAGTGTGAAATTAAGCCCGAATGGCCTATAGCCATGCCATACATGCAAAATATGATCATGGCAGCAAGAACAGTAGCAAGGCAGTCCCAAATATGGCATTTTTCAGTAACAAACATGGCCAAAATGCAAGCATAGGTAGATCAACAATAGCATCCAAAGTTAGGGGCCAAAAGAGGAGTATTGAGACAAGTGACATATGCAAACCCCAAATGGACAAACTTTCTTCTACAACATTGAAGATGAGCTAAAATAGGCACAATTGCAGAAGATGACATCCTCAAAATCAGAATAAAATCATGCTAACAATTCCATGCAAAATGGAGCTCAAAAGAGGCTATAACAAGAGTCATGCAAAGCAAGCACCAAATGACAAAATTTTCTTCATGAAATGTGTAAAGGGGTCAAAATAAGACCAAAGTCAGTAGGGGTCGAAGTCCCAAAACAAACAGAAATAGGTCAAAAGTTGCATACAAAAATGGGCACACTTGATGAAATTTGAAGGAGGTGGTATATACAATGACCAATGAAGTTGAGCCCTTCTACAATGTTGTAGAGGGGCTCAAAATGAGCACAAAACCAGTAGGGTCGGACCCCTAAAACAAAAAGGAAATAGGCCTAAACTAGCATGCAAGATAATGGCATAAAAGCTAGGTATTGAAACAAGTATATCATAGAAGCATCAATGAAGTTGAGCCCTTCTACAAAGTTGTAGAGGGGCTCAATATGAGCACAAAACCAGTAGGGGTCGGAGCCCCACCTCAACCAAATAGAGTATAGAAATGAATCAAGAAAAAGCCCTAAAAGTTGGTTTTGAAGACTTACCCTTGAAGACTTGTCTTTCTTGATTCTTGGCTTTGATTTGTAGCTTCTCAACCTCAAATTCACTTCCTAGCTGCTGAATGGTAGTAGGGATGGTGAGGCTAGGTGTTGATGAAGAGAAGACCTAGGGACTTAGAAGCTTTTTGAGGTTTTGAGCTATGAAAATGGAGGAATTTGAAGATGATCTTGAGACAATTTTTTCCAACCTTGAAGAAGGAGAGGAGGGCCCTTTAAATAAACAAGAAATAGGTAAAAGGAGGAAAGCACCCAATCTTTCCCTCCCGAATATCCTGATGCCCCGGATATGTTGAAAATATCCCCGACAAATGGGACAGCCGAAAGGTGAAGTCGGGCCGGCCAGTAAATTTAGGAGGTGGTCACGGCCACCCCACCTGGTCGGCCACCTCTCCGGCCGGCCGGCCATGGCACAAAATTGAAGTGAAGATTTTCCGTCGACCACCATGCAGAGTGTCCTCCCAAGTGTGTAGAATAAGGTCCTGTGGTCGAATCGCAACGCCAAGGTAAGTCACAACATAGAGCTTGAAGGAGAGGCCCAAAATGAAACCAATAATTGCCGTCGACCACCATACCAAAGTGTCCTCCTAGATGTGTGCAACAAGGTTCCAAGGTCGGAAATTGGCAACACCAAGCAGAGTCACAACATAGAGCTTGAAGGAGAGGCCCAAAATGAAACCAATAATCTTCGCCGACCACCATACCAAAGTGTCCTCCCATGTCCTCTCGATCACGATATGTAACTTTGGTTGAAGAAAATACCCCAAGGTGTTCAACATTGGCCCTAAGTGAGAAAACGGGCTCCCGAGGAGCTTAAACTGCTATCTCGATAATTGCTGGCCTCCCACCCCAAAGGATCTTCCCGGTGTTGAAACAGAGGTACCGCCAAGTTTGAACAAAACCAATGAGAAATGAACGTCAGCCAAAACCGAGCACCGATCCCGAAAATGAGCCATGGTGAAGTGGTATTCAAATAAGTGGGTATTCATGACCCCAGTGTCCTCGATGACAAAACAGAGGTCCCCGCCAAAAATCGAGAAAACCGATGTAATGAATGCTCGACCAAAACCGCGCTTAGTCCCGAAACCTACATAGCACCGAAGTGGCATACGGCCACGGCGGGCATCGGGGCCCTGTGGTTCTCGAACAAAGAACAGAGGTCTCCGCCAAAACCGGAGAAAGCGGATGCGAATGAATGCTCGGCCCAAATCACGCAGCCGGTCCCGAAATGGGTCGCCGCACCTAAGTGGTGTTCGGCCGCGGGCATCAGGGCCCCAAAGGTTCTCTAACATTAAAAGAGGTCTCCGCCAAAACCGGAGAAGTCGGAGATGGTTACGTCCCGAAGCCGAGGCACACCCGACGGTTCAAAACCGGAACCGGCCCGAATGGCAAATGGCCTACGGCCACTAAAAGTAGCTCACGCCACCGGAGATAATCTACGGATCACTCTTCCTCAGAAAGAAAACAGAGAAAACCGAACCTCGTTCGCAAACCGAGACAAGGTAGAGAAGATGGTTCTAAGTCCGGAGGCACGCACGCGCGATTATGAGACTTCGAACGAGCACAAGATGCAACATCACCGAAGCGCCAACCGTGACGCTCGAAGTCTTAAGGTCGGTCAAAAATGGGGTGTCTACAGCTGTTCTCTTGATGTAACTCGAAGTCAAGAAGTGACGGAGGAATGTCAAAGCCCGTGAGACGACCCATTTTTGACAAGGTCAAGACTTAGACAATCATACAAGATAAACAGAGATATGTGCCCGCAGCAAAATGGGGCAAATGCAAATGATAGGCACGGAGCCAGTGATCATGCAAATGCAAAGAAGTCAGAATGAAGCAAGTATTCGCAAATAGATGCAACAGCTTAAGCAAGAATGCAAAGCAAAGAAAGTAACGACTACATTTCATGCGCTTAGGAATGCGAGAATCATTCAATTTCGCCGCTGCCTCACACGGAGAAGATACGATATCAAGGCTGATTCGTCTGGGTCGCACCAAATTTCAAATGAACCGTACATACAATATCGCGGCTCGCAAAAGGGAGAAATCTAACAAGAACAATATGCTAACAACATACATTCAATGCGATTCCTATGACTCAAGAGTTTGACACATACAAAGGTCGATGAATGAATGCAACATAACGCGAGAAAAGATAATGCGCGACAACGCATGTTTAAACATAGAAATATGACACATCAAGAAAGCATGCATGACAATACAAAACATTCATGAGAATGCAAATTATAAGCCAAATAACGCAAAACGAGCACAAATCAGATGCCCATGTTGCACAATAACGAGCCGAAAACGCCAAGATTTCGGGCGACAAGAACTCGATCGCGCTCTCGATTTACATTCCTGAGAGGTCACAACATGTTTAAAAAGGATACACTCGATTTTGATGAATAATGATGAGACACATGTCGAAATTGCGCTAAAGTTTCATGAGCAATTCCCAGTAGTGCACTTTTCTTCAACTTTTTCGTCCCGGAGCTCCGATTTCCTCAAAATTTGCAGAGAGGTAGGGAGGAGGGAAGATGGTCGGCCAGCCCATTGCCCTAGGAGAGGCCATCGCCAGGCCAAAAGTAGAGGGGCTGCCAGCTGTGTTAGGTGGTCGGCCACCGCCTAAAAGCAGGGGCAAATGGTCATTTTGGCATTTTCTATATATGCACCTCCATTCCATCCAAATCACACCCAAAGTTGCAAAACTTCTTCCTCTTGCTCTCTAGACCATTTTCTCTCTCAGATTCAAGATTTTATACGCCCCTGGCCTCCCACGAAGTTGTTTTTATGTAAATCTTTCAGATTTAAGCACTTTGAAGTGACTAAATTTCGACTTTGGGGCTTCTTCTCATTTTCACCACTTGAGGTAATTTTGTTTCAATATTTGGAAAATTTTTCCTGAGTTGACTTTTGGTTGACTTTTCATTTCGAGAGTTGACTTTTGTTGACTTTTTTCCAATTTTGGCCTATTTTGCTCATTTTTGCTCCTCTTGCAGATTTCTCGACATGGCGTGCCATTTCCTCACGGCGGAGGTTTTCCTGTGCCGAGATGATTTTGATCTCATGACACTACCCCGAGGGTCCGCCTTTCCTTCCCGATCGTTATGCTCCACGGCAAGATAGGCTTCCGCGAGCCACTTTTCATTATTTTACCGAGATTCAACGATCGAGCACCTGGATCTTCTTTCACGAGAGTCGAGCAAAGACTCTCTCCTACGATGCAGAGGTATTTCACTTTATTCTCTCAGATTTCTCGGCATTTCATACTCCTCATGCTTAGACACACGCTTTAACTTACGACATGAAACTTGCACCGAAAGCATGTAACTTAAACATTTTCATGAACACCGCATATTTGAATAATTGTGAGCGACAAAGGCACATTAGTTAGAAATTGAACACACACCAAACATTGCTTCATCGAAGACACAATCCAAGTCGAAAATGAGCACAAAGACATAATCGACTAAGAGTAGAACACATAGTCCCAAAACTCGATTTTCTCAACACGCAGCCCAGATTCGGCTTAACACACGTACCCATTGATTGAGTAGAGCACATTTACCAATCGATTGAGTAGAACACACACTTCTAAACTTTGAAGCTTAACACACACGGCCCATCGACGGAAGTAGAACACACAGCCCCAAACTTGAAGCTTAACACACACCCATTGATTGAGTAGAACACACAGCCCCAAACTTTGAAGCGAACACACAGCCCACTCATTGAGTAGAACACACAGCCCCAAACTTTGAAGCGAACACACAAATTAATCGATTTGAGTAGAACACACAAATTCCAAACTTGAAGCTTAACACACGTTTTAATCGATTGAGTAGAACACATACCCCAAACTTGAAGCTTAACACACAATTTAATCGATTGAGTAGAACACACACCCTAAACTTTGAAGTTAACACACAAATCAATCGATTTGAGTAGAACACACAGCCCCAAACTTGAAGCTAACACACAAATTTAATCGATTGAGTAGAACACACATACCCCAAACTTGAAGCTTAACACACGTTTAATCGATTTGAAGTAGAACACACAGCCCCAAACTTGAAGCTTAACACACGTTTTAATCGATTGAGTAGAACACACATTCCAAACTTGAAGCTTAACACACGTTCTAATCGATTGAGTAGAACACATACCCCAAACTTGAAGCTTAACACACAAATTTAATCGATTTTCTCAAACTTTGAACACGCAGCCTAAATGCCAAACTTATCAACACGCAATTTCATTTTCACTTTACTTGCACACGTAGCTCATTTTCACTTCATTTGTCGATTTATGCATTTATTCAAATGCAGTTCACTCGCACAAAGGCGAGGATATGGCTCCCGCCGCGAGGGAGTGGTATTTCGAGCTCCTAAGTCAGTCCGGATTGGTAGACTTTATGGTTTTGGGCCATTCTCACAGAGGATTATCTCATTGCCTCATTAGTAGGACTTTACTGGCCGCTTATGAGAGATGGTGGGACACCACCAATTCCTTCCATTTTTCTCGCCATCGATATGACCATGACCTCACCGACTTTTGTCAGATTTCATCGCCTAGACGAGGCGGTGTTTCCATTCCCTACGACGAGGATATGGGTCAGGAGGTCGCCTGATGCACCTATCGGGACACACCGCCAGAGACAGAGGTTCGGGAGGGTCCGACACTCGGGTTTGTCGCCCATTTCCTGGGCCACAGATGGAGCCCGAGACTCTCGAGGAGGCGGAGCAAGATGTCTGCTGCTTCTCATGTACCTCAAGACCACCTTGTTCACGACAGAGGGAACATGGTAGGCTTGTACCACCGAGCGCCTGTGGACTTATCACAGTTGGTCAAGATGATTGGGGCTACTGGCCCGGCTACCTCAGATCAAGAGTATGAGCTGGCTCTCGCACACGAGGGGACTTACTCTTGGCTACTGAGAGCCCGAGGTACATTCCGGCCCTCTTGATTTACATTTTGCTCCTCATTACTTGTTCATCGCACACACACGGCGACTTTATGCTCAGATTCTCGCTTTTAGCACTTTGTACTCATATTCTCGTGATTGCTTTTCTCACCGTGGGTGTATGTGTACTTTCCCACATTGGCTCCGGAGATGGAGGTGGCAGGCCTCCGACGACCCAGATTCATTGATGTTTGATGGTGAGCATCTACCGAGGCCTCGAGAGACTCTCTTCTCTCATGACGGTACTTTGATACTGCTCGAGCGACAGAGGTACTTCGTAACTCTCGCCTTTTTTCATTTTCATCTTTGATCAAGATTTCTAATTGATTTATACACCTATTGTCCGCAGATCACTTGGCGCCTTTGGGCGCCTTTTTTTGGCGACGACTCGAAAGCATCAATACCCGGAGGGTTGACTAGTTCTCAAGACAGATTCTCGCCGAGGGACCAGCCACGGCTTGGTTCCCTGGGGAACGCTGGCCGATATGGGGCATTTCAGAGCCTCCCGTCAGGCTCTCCGCACACCATGCGGATCCGATAGATTATCCCCGAGGAGGTCAAGAGTGCTATGCAGGCGTTGATGCTTTATTACATCTTCTGATGGGAGCTACGCCACCTACCGCCAAGATATACCGATGCCCTTCGACGGAGTACTGCCCACCACGGAGGTCCACCGCAAGACCATCTTCGAAGTCGCGCCTGCTATAGATATCCCTTCTAGCAGGTCGCACATCCAGAGGTGGGGCGCTCGATTCCTCCGATCCCTCCGACTCTGATCATCCAGGTGGCGACATGCCGATCGAAGGACGAATTGGCGATTTGGGACGCCTACCAGATTCCGCTAGAGCCTCCTCCGCCGATCACGATATGTTAGAGACCCGACTACTTCCGATATGTTTTTTCAAATTTTGATTTATCAATGATATTTGGACATTGATTCCTTTATCGATAGTTTTGTATGTACATTTGCAAAATCCTGGGTATACAGACGAACCGCCGGATGTCGCCACATTCGAGGGCATGATCTTACTGAGGAGACGCAGATGAGCATCGTGGGTGGAGGTATTGTTCATTTTCCCCAGACTAGCATGTTTCGATGATACTCCTGCTTTTGAACCTTCGCCAGATAGGAGCACATCCGACACACACCCTATTCACATTCTCGTGATTTGCACTCGCTTATGTTTGAACTAATGCATTGCACCTTGCATTTTCAGATGCCTCCAAGATATGCTTCGACGCGAGGTGGGCCACCCGCCTTCTCAGAGGTCGAGGTATCGGGCCATCCAGCCTTCTCAGTGAGTCGGGCCATCTAGGCCTTCTCGAGGAGTTCGAGGAGCGTGGTCGCCTCACAGACGCAGGCACCCATCGCCGAGGATGACGAGGAGGAGATCGCAGATCATGTGTCGAGGCATCCCCGGAGAGGGAGGTCCCGGTCTTGGTTCCGAGAGCGAGACGAGCTCGAGGAGGATCCGGAGGATGACAGCCCGATCCGTATGGTGATGAAGATGCAGAGATTATCCCGCAGAGGATGAGAGGGCCTCCCATTCCTGCTCCCCGAGGACACCGATGTTATTTCCTCGCTTTTATTCTACTTTTTAGCTAGTAGTTTGTAGCACTTTGCACATTGTTAGGCGCTTTTATTTTCAGAAACTTGTACCCTTATTTCGCTAGTAAGACATGATGAAATGAAACAAATTTTTGAAAAGATGTTGTACTTGAAATTCTCAAAGATCGCATCGCATTAGTTTGCATAAAATGGAATTGAATGGAAATGTGCCTTATGTATTTACCAGTCGTAGTGAACCGACGCAACAAATCAAAAACAAAACGACTCACTAAGAAATAAACGAATCTTAGCAAGTTTACAACTCGATAAACAAAGTACAACAATGTTAACGACTAATCGACAAGACTTAACAAAATTGTGTAATCAAAAGGTAATAATTCAAAACACAAAATGCATACCGACACAACTTACAACTCGATAAGCAAAACAACAACTCGATAAGCAAAATACAACACGATATACTTCGGATGGACAATCTGGATGACGGAATGCACTCAAAAACGAGAAAAATGGAGGCCTTCGACATTCCCGATGCATGAAAATGCTTCAAACTTTCTTCCCATGGGCAAAATAGGACCGATGCGAGGTCAAAACATTTCGGAGGTGGAGACCAAGGAGGTGGGCCGCCCACTAGGATAGGTGGTCGCCGCCACTCCTCCCACAACCACCGAAATAAATTTGCAGGAGTCCACTATCACTATGTAATGTTTCCCACTCAAGCTCACATGTGTATTCACTCACATCACTCGCCCCTGCCTCGATTTTTCTCACAAAACCCCTATCTCACTTTTCTCTCATCGCACATCTCTATTCTTTAATCTCTCATTTTTCATCCCATCCCGTGATATGGTTGATGGATAAGTTGCAAGTTGTGGACTCTCGCTTATTCAAATTTCACTTACTTTTCTAAGAACGCTTAGTCAATGCTCCCGATGGAGCCGGTGGTTTGAATGGATGTGCATTTATCGCCAGATCGCATTGCATGGCGCCGCTCGCTCAATCTCCCAAGAATGAGCTACAAAGATGTTCCAGATACCGATCCGCCTCGACGGCTTGACTCATCGTGGTATTTTACTTCCCATTCCGTATTCTGCGCCAGTTCGGCCATGATCAGATTTGCCCACCCGAGGGGATAGAGTATCCGGCTACATTCCCAGTCCGAGGGGCACATCTTGCCCGTCCTATTACAGCTTGGAGGACCAGAGAGCTCTGCCCTCGCCTCGCCTTCGCTTGCACTTTATCTCGACGAGGCCGATTGGCACAACGAAGAAGCACAAGATGGGCTTAGGTTGGCATCAGAGACTTCAACCAGCCTCGAAAGGGCGCAGGACACCGACTTGACTATGCCCCGATTTATTGCTTTATTAGTACTTTCAAGTTTTCTAGCGTGAGTGTAATAAAAGCAACTTCAATTGTATGCAAGAGCAAAAGAACTCGCTTTTGAAATTAATGAAATTGAAGGTTGTGGTAATCAAAATCCTCCGCTTTTGGTCCAAAATGGTCTTAGTTGTGAAAAGATTAATTTGAACAAAGTCAACTTTTATGAAAACTTTTCAAAACTATTTTCGATATGGATCAACCGACACGCCGAGATCTGCCACCGAGATGCACAACCTCAATCCTAGCAACCGAAAGTTGCCCCTAGTCTCAAAAAGGGCCTCACCATTCAATAGCAACGAAAGTTGCCCCTAGTCCGATGACATCGAACACCCATTGCAACAAAGTTGCCCCTAGTTTGCATAGCATCGCATCGAGATCACAATAGATGCCGATGAATAAAGATGACCGAGATGATCAAAATGGACAAAGTTGATCGGGAAAAGATTATGATCAACTTCAAGATGAAGTCGCCACGATCCCAAAGATGGGAATCAAGTCTTACGAGTTCGTGCTCAGTTCGCCGAGTGTTTTTTGCTCTCCTTTGCGCCTAACTTTTGCCAAGGCCGCCTTTATGGTTTTCACTTTTGAGCTCGCTTTTATAATTTTCAAATTTTCTATGCTCGAAGTTTTGCTCTAGGTCGCCTTTTCGGTTTTCGCCCAGCGAGCCTCTCAGGATAATATTTCTTCAACTTGTCCATATTGATCGGTTGGGAAAACTCCAAGCCATCTAGATCCATCGTAACCACAAACCACCTCGACTGCATTGACTTGATGATGTAAGGACCATCAATTGGTCCGAACTTGCCCTTGGGTCGGATAGAGCTCTGCTGTCTTTGAGTACCAAATCTCCTTCTTTAAGTTCTCGACTTAACCTTCTTGTTAAAAGCTCCGGCGATTTCGCTGATAACCCCGAACGTGGTACAAGGCTTTCAATCTCCTTTCATCAAAGAGCATGAGTTCTTCAAATCTATTCTCACGCTAATCTGCTTTCTATTCCGCACTCGCCAATACTCTCAATGACGGAACCTCAATCTCGATAGGTAGAACGGCCTCCATCCCGTAGACTAATGAGTACGAGTCGCCCAAGAGAAGTTCTCGATCAAGTCCCAGAGCCCCACGAGCAAATGGCACTTATCCGCCACCCGATAGGTTTCACCATCTTCGTAGTATGCGCTGATGTTCTTGTTGGCGGCCTCAACCGCCCGCTGGTTTGCGGCCGTAAGTAGACGACTTATGAAAAGCCACGCTGTATTTCTCCAACAAGTCAATCACCTCCTTCTTGAAGTGGGAACCATTGTCGAAACTATTTCATTTGGGACTCAGAGTTTACGATAATGTTGTTTCGATGAATTTTGCAACGCAGAAGCTTTCAACACCGCAGAAGATTGGGCCTCAACCCACTTCGTGAAATAATCTATCGCCACGAGGATGAACTCATGCCCGCTCGACTCTTCGCGAATGTACCCGATCACATCAATTCCCTGCATGTAAAAGGCCATGGCGGTCATGTTGTACAAATTTTGACGGAATGTTCATGCGATTTGCATGAATCTGGCATTTGTGGCATCGCCTGACGAAACCGATACAATCCTCCTCCCTGGTGGACCAATAATAACCTTGTCTAAGGATCTTCCTAGCCAACATCACCCCATTCATATGTGCACCACATTCACCCCCGTGGATGGCTTCCATCAGACGTTTGGACTCTTCAGCATCAACACACAGTTTATGCATTCACAGATGACCTCTTCTATACGCTTTACCTCAGATGATGAACTCGATCGACATTCTTCTCGATTGCCCTCTTGTCTTTGGCATTTACCGGCGGTATATTTCGCTTCCAAAAGTTCCAGATGTCGTATTACTGGGTGTTCGCCTGAACTTCATCTATGGTCGCAATCGACTCATAGAAAAGCAAATTTCGTCGATAATGACCGGACGATTCGACTCCACGGATGTCTATCATGGATGATAGAGTTGCTAAAGGCCTCGCGAACTTGTTGTTCTCTTAGTAGATGAGTAAAACTTAACTTTTCAAACCGAGGAATCAAGAAATCCAAGGTTTGGTGATACATCATCATATTTTCTTCTTTACTTTCCAGCCTTTAGCTTGAGACACAACAAGATTCGAATCTCCGATGACGCCCAAATTGCCTTGCCCCTAATTCCGTGGTCGCCCATACCAAAGAATGCACGCTTCAGATTCTCGCTTCGTTATTTGAGACTTTGAAACGGAGTTTGAAGGCTAGAGGATACGGAATTGTCGGTGCTATCAAGAACACTCCTATCCCATACCCATGTTGATTTGACGCCTCCGTCAAAGTACATTGTCCAACTTTCCTCGCCGATATGCGTAATTGCTTCATCCGAATAGGTACTCAACCGCTTCATCCCTCAACCGATGGTCGGCAAGGAACTCACATCGCTTCGCCTTCTTTACCGACTTAAGGCCACATATGTAAGATCAAATTCGAGAGCAACAAGAACTAACGAGCTAGCTCACCGAAGTTACCGGTTTCTAAAAGATATTTGATGGGATCAAGTCGTGAAACCAACATTACAGAGTGAGCTAACAAGTAGTGCCGAACTTCCTCGGTAGCCCATACCAGCTAAGCAAGCCTTTTTCCAAATGCACAGATACCGGTTTCATACTCTAGCATTTTCTTGCTCAAATAATAGATGGCTTTCTCCACCCTATCTTCTCGATTCTTCAGTAAGCATGCACCCATCGTGGTCTCAACATCGACAGTACAAAATCAACGCTTCGATTCGTGGTGATAAAACGGTGGGTTCTCAGAGATATTCTTAACTGCTCAAATGCAAAGCTTGGCATCTACCGTCCCATTGAACTTTTTCCTTTCTTCAGAGGCCAAAAGTGGTTCACAAGTCAAGGTTAGTTTTGAAATAAACCGCCTTATGAATTGCACTTTACCCGTAAAGCCTCGCACCTCCTTTTCACCCTTGGTGGTGGCATTTAAGATGGCCTTGATTTTGAAGGGTCGACTCGATGCCCCTTTGTGTAATCAAACCCCAAAGATTTTTCCCACAGAACACCAAACGCACATTTCGAGGGTTTAACCGCAACCTCGAATTCCCGATCCTTTGAAAAACTTATGCGCAAGGCGGTAGTGGCCCTCTTTCTTTGGACTTGACAATCATGTCGCCCACGACACCTCAACCTCTTTGTGGATCATATCGTAATATTGTGGTCGCGTTCGCTGATAAGTAGCCCAAATGCCAACCCAAACCATTACCCGATAGCAGATGTTTCTACCGGTGGTGAATGCGCTTTTTCTCGTCTCGTGCCATCACAACTGTTGTACCGAGAAGCCATCCATGAATGAAAGCAAGGCATGCCTCACAGAAAGTCTACCAACTCGCCGATGTGTGGGGAAAGTCGCCCTTCTGACTAGCTCGCTCAAATCCTCAAGTCTACGCACACCCGATCTTGCCATCTTTCTAAGACCTAAGCACTATGTTGGCCAACCAAGTGATATTCTCGATACTAGCAGAAGCTCGCCAATTTGCTTGGTGACCTCTTCTTTGATCTTGAGAGCCCAATCCGGCGGATCCTTCGAAGCTTCGCTGATAGGTCGGGCCTCGGGTCAAGGATCCGATGTCGCAATCTCAGATCGATTCTGCATGTCTTCGTAGGACCACGCGAAAACATCTTTGAAATCTTTAATAAAGCGACTAAGCGCCGCTCCTCCGAAGACAACGTGGACCCGATTCGACCACCATGTCCTCCTCAAGCACTAATATTCACAGTAAATGATTTCATCCGCTAACGGCTTAACAAATCTCTTGCTCTTGCTCAATTAGATCGCTAAAACCGAGGAACTTCGCCCTCGCTGCTTTGATCAAAATTTTGAAAGTCCTAATTAATGCAATAAATTAGGGCATGTAAAAGTACTCGGAAACCACATTCACCTCATTCTCATTGTTCATCCAAATCGCCCGATTCATCTACAACAGACTCAAATGAAAAGGAAAAAGACGACCGACAAGACTCGCATCCGTTAACATCCTCAGAGTACCAGACTCGACTCACGAGCTGAACCCGATTCCGACTCAAGACTTTGAATCAGATTCGCCACTACCCGACCTTAATCGCCGATAAGAATCCTCCTCAGATCGCTAAATGAGAGAGGGTGCGATCGATGCGCCCAAGATAGTCGCTGTTGGCTCGCACCGCTTTATCTCCAATCATGGAAACCGCGACGTTATTCCCTAAGCTAACTCGGTCGACGGAGGATCGAGAGGAGACATGCCAATATACCCCATTTCCAATTCCACCCTCAGATCCTCTCGCCAGATTCTCGCTTCAATCTCGCTTATTGGTCTGTCGCTTCAAGAACGCTATCCCCGAATCAGCCAGTCGAAGAAGATTTCAAACCCTGCACGCGCTTCCTCCGCTGCTCAACCATGGTTCGGGAAGCCGCAATGGAAAATCTTCCTCCCGACGAAGCGTCTGCTCAGGTACCCCTGACGGGCCTATGTATTAGATCAAAAGGCTTCCTGCTTCCCCCGCCGGCCATTTCTCCT
Organism: Camellia lanceoleosa; assembly: GCA_025200525.1. Taxonomy (NCBI): domain Eukaryota; kingdom Viridiplantae; phylum Streptophyta; class Magnoliopsida; order Ericales; family Theaceae; genus Camellia; species Camellia lanceoleosa. The sequence continues at coordinate 67,242 of JANUSC010000584.1, forward strand.
TTTCTTGCCTTTCTTTTGGTGGGCAGATAACCCAATCCAAAGGTATGTGGATTATGTGGCACTTCGCCAACGCAATGAATTTTCCTCGCCGCTTCTTCCCAATCCCATCCCCGGATATGTTGTAGCTTATTCATGAGGTATACGGCTTGAGCGCCGACATACAAACCTCATTCACAACCATAATGTTTTGTACCACCCTGCCTCACCAAAGTAAATCCCGATATAAACATGTCCTCCATGCCGTGTTCAATCTCCAGATCGGCGAGATATTCTCCGAGGGATGGATTGATGAGTTCTCAAAACAATGGCTACTCCTTTCCATAGGGGTATTTCACCATTTGATGCGAGTAGATGAAACGGCCTTCACCGATGCAACTGTGGTCGCCCAAAAGCATGTTGAAAGATGCAGGACCTCCAAGACATGAAAATCTATTTCGTGTTGTCCAGCCCAATCTTGGTTTGATTTTCACCGCCCCCGTGACATCCTCGCTTGTATTATCATATGCCTGACATTGAGTAGTCGGTGAAGTCCGCAGTTTAACCCAATTGCATACGCCGCTCGCCGGACAGACATTGATAGCGGACCCGGGTCAACAAGCACCACCTAATCCATTTGTCCTTGCATTCTACGGAGATGTAGAGAGGTCCGCATGATCCACGCCTCAGCGCAATTCTTGTCCGAAGGTCAATGCCGGGAACCTCCTCCCGGAAGACCAAACCAACTAGTTGTTCCACAGAGTTTCGGCGGAAAGTTTCGTCATTCATGGCAGATAAGACAGCACGGCACCTGGCTACAAGGCTTCCCTGGGATGGAGATGTTCCGTCAGATTTTCTTTAGCCGCTTCAAGATGCCTCTTCTTCCACTTGCTTCTTTTCCCCGCCTCCTTATCTTTCCTCGATGCCCAAGTTGATCAAGGTGTGGGCTTGAAATACCGCCCACTTCTAGTCATATGGTCCACCTCCTCGAGGTACCGTGTGTCGTTGGCCACCGCCCAATCTTCGCTCAGGCGGGCAAGATAAGTCGCCATCTTCCCACCACATTCCATTAGCATCTAGCGCATCCGCTCGTTCTCGTAAGTTTACGCCTCATTGCTTTTATTCCGCAAGATGCCCACAAAGATAGTTCACCTTCGTGTCCGCAAAGACTCTCAACTTCCTCGCGGATTCTGCTTTTCGCCTCTCGTAATCCCATCTTTTTCCTTGTTCCTCCAACAATAATCAGGCGGTTTTCAAAATGTTTTGTTCCCCGAGCGAAATTCTTCAGACCGGCGCCTCCCAAGAATGTAATTCGATCCTCTACCTTCCGCCACAAATGGTACAATATCAGCCGATCATCCAACCACCCGACGACTTCATTGACCTCATCTTCGAACCAGCTTAATCGATGCATCCCCGATTCCTCGTCAGAGAATTGAAGGTTGGCGGTCCTCTTCCACCGCAGCCAAATCATCCCCGCCGATTCGCTTGTCCCCCTGATCATACACAACCCGAATTCTTCCCAAGAACCCCATACTCAAATTTTAGATCTGCTCATCGACAAGATATATCCACTGGATCATAAGCTCGCCAAAATTCTCAGATAGCTCCACCCCAGATTCAACCTGCTTTTGCTCTCTCAAGCTCGCCTGCTCCATCTCTATGGTCACCACCTTTGGCTCAGTCAGTGTAGAGGTGTCCATCATGCACAAGTCCGCTATCGTGAGGATCACCGGCTTGGGTGGTGGGAGGTGATATAGATACCGGGATCATATGAAGCACCCCGGATGGATGAGGTTGACTCTTTTGGTGGATCTTGGTTGTGTTTGTGAGGGGTTGTTTGTGACGCTGGGTCCTGGGAGGTAGAATGATGTTTTGTCAATGAGATCTTGAATCTCATGACGCACTGTAGCATTGGTCGGTGTCATGACCATGCTCATGGCGGTATTGGCAATATTTGGTCAAGTTACGGGAAGCGGGAGTGGATTCAGAGGCCTTGCCCAAGGGTTTCAGTGCCCTTTCTCGACTAGAACCCCGAGGACTTTAGACAAAGGCATATAGAGGGAGAAGGTTCGCTGACCCCCGGGTTGGTATCTTGGGCTTGATTATCGCCTCCCAGAGGCATCGAAAAGGTGTGGCCGCCATGACCTTGGTGGGGAGGATTGGTGGTGACCATTCCACCTCGGGTTCTTGTATTGAAGAGCCACTCTGCCCGCATTGTTGTTTCTTTGTAAATGTTCTTCTGGTTGATCCCGATCTTGGTCAAACAGACTTGCTTCATCGCCCCTCTATTTGCATCCCCATATCATGTAAATCACAAAGTGGAAGGACTACAATCATCTTCTTCATTAACGTACCGAGATTGGCGCACAATCATCCGGATCCGATCTCTATCTGCTGGCCTTAAGGTCATCATCGATGCCTTCGCCTCCAATCGTGTTACAAAGTCGAAAAGATTCTTTGGCCTCGCTTCGTTGTCTCGAGATCCCGAGTGGTGATCTCGACCGCTGTTATATGAGTATTGGCGATGAAGGCCTCTACCATCTCATCCCAGCTTTGTTTTCACATCATCATCGAAGTTTTGAGTACCAAGTGGATGCCACACCGACAGGTTCGACCAACAAAGAAAGCTTTTGGCCCGTTAGGCCCATTGGTCTTAAGATGTCCGAGAATAGCCGAGGTGGACCATAGGATCCTCGCACTCCATCAAAGCGATCGATCCGGGCATTTTAAATCTCTCGCAGAGTCACTACCACATCAAGATAGCCGCTTTCAATATCTCGATGGCCTTTCACCCCTTGAGACTTCTTAAAGAGCTTCTCCAACTTGCTCAATTTCAGAGTCAGTTCGTCTACCTCGAACTCAAATGGAGAGTCCTGTGGTTAGGTAATGTTTTTGGACAACAGGTAGAAGTGTATGAGCCACCATGGAAGACCCGTGTCCTCTGAATGTTTGGGGGTCATGGGAGCATTTTGTGGATTTGGGAGGGTAGCTTGGGTATTCGGCAGATTTGAGGGCATTCTGGGATTTGGGGAGGATTCGCCAGAGATGTTTGTTCTAGCAATGGAGCCCCGTGGAGGGACTGTGCGGCAGATGCGCGTTTCATTGCTAATCAAGCGATCAACTCAGATCATGGGCCATGATAAGGCTCGTTGTTTGAAAATTACCAAGTGATAGCATCATCTTGCATTTGTTTTATGCGTACCATCCGGGCGATCATCGCTTATTGTTGGGTTCGTTGTTCCATCTCAAAACTGCAAGTGTGTCTATAGCGTAAATAGGAATCTCAACCCGACTATCTCGACACTATAGTAGATCATTGCTCGTGATTCAGGCTCGATATATCAGGTTTCTGCCTCTTCGAGCAATGTAGTGAGTGAAACATCGATGTCCGCTAACTAGATCCTGACGGCTGAGTTGGCGACCTCGTGTCCAGATTGTTGGGGGTATCGACGTTCGAAGCAATTGGCTACAAACCGCCCTAGCAAAGGATAATAAAAAAAAGAAATAAATAACTGTAAATAAACGGCAAGATAATCTATTAAATTGAATACACCACACACAATGGGTATACAACAACACACAGCAGGTAAGTCGCTATACACCGCCCTCAACATCGTCAATATTCTCAGATTACCGTTTCGATAAATCAACTTATATCCGCGACAATCGATTCCCAAACATCGATAATGCCCGCAGTTCGATTCCCAAATTCAAAACCGATGCTCACAGTTCGATGCCCAAACTCATACCGACATGCATTCCTCAGAGGCACACTCTAACAAGCACATAGCGTATAAGTGAGAGCCAAAACACCCCTATGTTAGTAGGTTTCGTCCTATTTTGTCAAGAGCTAGGGTTTCACTACGCACACAACAAGCTTCAAACAACCTATATCGTAAGCAACCCGCCCTAGTTTGGAATGGTCACTATGGATCCGAATATGCACTAGGTCGAATGGTCAGCGGTGCCTCAGAAACCGGGTTTGTGTTCTACATCGGCAGAGCTCAGAATCGACAAACTTTATGGACATGCTTGACAAGACAAGCCTCCCAAGAAACCGCCAGAATAGCAGATGGCAAACACGGTCTCTAGGGCGCACTAATGCAAATGCAATGCAAAGAAACACACAATGTAGTCAAAACCAGATATCACGAAGTTCGAGTCAAGTTCTCTAAATCCTCAAAGAGAGTCGCCAGAATCAGAATAACGCCATGGGGACCTCAGCCATAGCCGACTCGATTTTTGTCATGTTCTCAATCTCAACTAAAGAGTCCAACCGCAAATCGCTTTGAAGGAAAACAGATTTTTTAAAAGAAGTGCCAAACATGGATCGCTTTGCCGATAACAGTAGTCGCCACCTAAATATTTTAAAATGGGAAATTTAGAAACCCTCGACTCGGCCGAAGGCCACGCGGTCCGCTATCACCAAAGTTGGCTCGAACTTGGGTACGACAGGAAGGTCACATCGTGAGCACTCTTCTCACGGCCAAAGACCGCCTCTACTAACCATGATATCTGCTTTTTGAAAACTTTGTGAGTTCTTATTCGAGTATTAGCCTAGGTTACTATGTGATGCTCGCAAAGAAACAAGTATAGACTGGCCGGCTCATCTGGAACAAAACATTTCATGTTTGTTTGTTTGAAATGGTGTGAAGGTGCTACCCGGCAGTAGGCTAAAATGCGGATTTGCTACCCTGCTTAGAAAAGTGATTTTGCCACAATCTAGTGGGCTTAAAACAATTGATGAATTGCTCCAATTCAAATAACTCAACCTCCACCTACGTGCATTCAAGGCAGCTTATATCACATAAGCATATAGCCTCATGGTAAGCATGCTATCATGGCAACACTCACATCGATGCAAGGATGCTAAAGCATAAACTCACTTAGTACTCCAAGCAAAAACAAAAGCTCATTAGAAATCATGCATGATCCTAGATGTACGTAAATGCCTAATGCAACACATGCAAAATGCAACTATAGAAGTGCTCTGCTATTCTAAATATGGTATATGAAATGCACACTATCAAGTACTCAACTTGGAATTGAAATACGATGCAGCTTAGTATGATGCGCCGACCCCGATGCATGCAAAACAGATGAATGATGCAAACATGTCATTACATCAGATGCTAATTGAAATATGCCCTATATCTAACCATCCAAAGCGGTAAATAAAAGGAGAAAGAAATGGGGTTGGAAGACATACATCACACTCACACACCCTTATTACAATTATGCCCTCGCACGTAGGGTCCGAATAAATAATAATACAAATTCAATAAAAGAATATACAAATCCTAAATAAATATACAAATTTCTAATTAATTAACAAATTAATTACATAAAGTAAATCGCATGCAAGCCGTGGACCGCTGCTTCATGAATGGTATATGCTGGGTCTGCTGGCGCAGAAATCCATCGATGCCCCCCGATAGCCTCGCTATGTAATTTTCTCGAAATGCGTACAATCGAAAAGTTGTTGATTGTTGATTTTGCCGCAACAGAGAGCAGAAAAGGGCATAGCAATGTATTTCACAAATATATGCATGCCTCGATCCGCCACCAATCACGACATCGATGCATGATGGCCGAGGAATCGAATTGCACAACTCAATATGGGATGAATGCATATGAATGTTACAACAAAACCTAACTCCATCATGGGTAATCCGGAGTGCCGGACTTGGGAATCGAGACCCGTCTACATTTCCTGAGTATGAAACGCTCTCATTTCCGTGTAAAATGCAAGATATGTATGAAATGCAACTAATATACAACCTAGCATGCACAATGCCATGAAAATGAGATGAACTGAAGAAAAGACGCGGCACATACCGGCACGCAAATCCGAGGCGATGGTATGAATGCAAATCGCACCGAAGAAGCCGAACAAGATGCAATTTGGGCACGGCAAAACGCGATGATATGAAGTGCAACGGAGGAACTGCCGGTACTCGAGTGCGCGCAATACCGGCACGCAAACCGAGGTGATGGCGATAAAGAATGACAATCGGACATATGAACCGGAAGCAGCCAAACGTATGCGCCCACAAAGCGCGCAAATCGAGGCGATGATGCAAAGAATGAAAATCGGGAATTCAGTAAACAACGCGTGTTCAAACGCTGCGTCTACAAAGCGCCGCAAATCGAGGCGGCGAGAAAGAATGAAAATCGATAAAATCGGCGCAAGCCAATGCGCGCGCCCACAGCGCCGCAAATCGAGAAGGCGATGATGAAAGAACGAAAACCGGATAAATGGTGTTTTCAAACGCTGCAAGGCCTACGCGTCGCAAAACTCGAGGCGATGGCGATAAAGAATGAAAATCTGATAAATCGGCAGCCAAATGTCTATGTACCGCGACACGCAAAACCGAGGCGATGATGAAAGAATGAAAAACGGAGCAAAAACAAGGTTAAATCAAACGCGCGTTCAACGCAGCGCCAAACCGAGGCGGCGATAAATGAGACGAGATGGCATACGGATGCAACGAAGGGCTTAC